>VZTV01047503.1:0-19097 GCA_013400875.1 Anhinga rufa
CATTTTTAGGAAAAAGCATTTATAGTACTTACTATAATGAAGTACTGATCTTCTCAGTAAGACCTAGGCACTGCTTACACCTGTCTTTACTTTAGGGAGAAGTGTTAATTCATTTCCTTTCCAGTTACTCTTCAGCACGTTGTTCTGTAAAGACCTCAGAAAACCTGAATGCTGAAGAAACTACTCTAGGAACCAGCTCAGTAATTTTGCATGTACTACACAGCAAGACCAGATAAAGCAACTCTAATTTATTTTATAGAGAAGTTAACAGCAGTATTATTTTATGCTTTGGTCTAAACTAGAGCTTACAAATATTATAAATAGAACCACTTGAAAATGCTGTAAAAATCTTAAATAATCAAATTGGTTTACCTGTAAATTTGGGCAAGACATTTTGACCAATTCTATCTTTCAAAAGCATTACATGTTAAAATACAATGTTATTTGAGCTAGGAAGCAGAGCAAAACCCAACTGAAATTCTCCCAATTTTGTTAAAGTTTTCACCCAAATAATGTAGTCTTAACCCAAGAATATTACTTCTTTACATATTTTTTGCTTTACTTACATGGTTACGTGATTGATCTGGCTACAGAAACACAACTACTGCCTATTACTTCATTTATAAATTTCATTTAAAACCAGAACTTATTTTTTTCTGACATCCAGTTTTGTGCCAGGAGCAACTTCTCTAAGAACAACAATGAATGTATGAGCTTTCCACTGCTGACTGTCAACCATTGACAAAAAAAAAAAGAGGTCAGACTACAGTTCTGCCAGGTCCCATCTCTGTTCTGGTCTCTGAGTGAATAATTGGTTATTCCTCTTCATCCTTATCTGCATCTGTTGACACCCTCGGTTAGAGTATATGGGCACTGAGAACTTCAGCAGCTTAGTGTGTTGCATGTTTCTTAATATGCGAACTGTTGAGTCAGCAAATTATAAGGCATCAGAAAGAAGCAAAACAGCTGCTGAAAACCAAAAACTCCACCTGTCAGTGAGCAAACAAAGTGGAAGGGAAAATAGAATTAGTAAGATTATCTCCAAAATTTATCTTGTTCTATGTTTAGTCACAAAGGAAATCCATTATGGAAACAATCAAGATAGTTTAGAGATTGTATCAAAAGATTAAGTAATCCTTGGATTAGAAAAGTCTGAGAAATGATAGGCAATATTTTTCTTTCCTTCTGAGGAAGAAGGGCATGTAGCTGAATCATGGTGCTGTTGTCCAGAATGTGTTTATGTTCCTGCTGCAGATATTAGTGAAAATACACCCCATGTCGTTCATGCAAGACACCAAAGGACCTGCCCACATACCTGTGTGCAGCTACAGCAACAGCTGTCCTCCTTGGCTCCCGTTCATGAGAGTTTGGAAAGTGTTGTATCTCAAATGAAAGGCAGTGTCTATGTCCAAAACTCCCAGATTCAAGTCAGCATGAACCAAGGGAAGCTTCTCTGGAAGCACAATGTCATGGGGTGGCTCCTGCGTTTTCCTCTCTCCACTCTAGGATTATTTAGGTGGTCCTTCCTATCCTCTGTCAGATCTGACTGTAGGAAAGTCTCTTGATTTGAGACTTGGTAATGCTCAAGAAAATGGGGTCAAGCAAGAACTACTAGACCAATTCTGCAGCTTCAATGGAAATGCTCTTCAGGCTTACTCTTAGGTGGTGGTCAATGTGGATGGTTTGTTTTATTTTAATTTTTGACTTGTCCAGATTTCAATTAACTGAAAAACATCCACTGAAACTTGATCATCACTATAACCACATCATGGCTCAAGTTCCGCAGTTTTCAGAATCCAGTCCGAAGAGGAATATTTAGTTTTCCATTTAAGACTCAAAAATGGTCTTTGAGAATTGAACATGGAGTCAGAAGTTCTCAGTGAATCTGGCCTGAATTTTGAAATTTAAGAAAGAATCCCCAAATACTTATATTCCTCGTAACATTAAACAGCGTTCAGCAAAGCAATTGCTAAACATACACAAAAGATTAATTATTGCCCTTTTAAAATATATTAATATATCCTGCTTTGGATGTTTCACTTTGCCTGCATGATGTTATTGTTACTGTGCATTCTGCTGCTTCCTAGACTATTGCTTTTATTTCTGGATGCTGGCCAGCTGAACTTGAGAAGGTGTAGAACAGTGTTGCATGTGGATTCTGGCTCAACCCTTTCTTCTTCCTGCTATGTTTGCCAAGAATTAGACAGGCAAAAATGTCACTCACCTTGTCAACAAGGACAATCCTGTTGCAAATGCAGAGGAGAAAAAAAGCTGCCTGTTTTCCTTTGCATCTATTTGTCAGCATAGAAATACCAGAGAATGTTTCCTTCCTGCCCCAAGTATTCAGTAATACGATGCTATTGTTCACATCCAAAAAAAGATGCACAGGTTTGGCACAGCCATGTAGCATGCACAACTGAGAGAGGACGTGAGACCTTCCAACCTCCTATTGCCATCAGATCCACTCAAAGTGAGGGCAACAGATGATCCCAGCAAGGCTGACCTTAGAATCAGAATGAATCACAGAATGGTTTAGGTTGGAAGGGACCTTTAGAGGTCATCTAGTCCAACCCCCCTGCAATGAGCAGGGACATCTTCAACTAGAGCAGGTTGCTCAGAGCCCTGTCCAACCTGACCTTGAATGTTTCTAGGGATGGGGCATCTACCACCTCTCTGGGCAACCTGTGCCAGTGTTTCACCACCCTCATAGTAAAAAATTTCTTCCTTATATCCAGTCTAAATCTACCCTCCTTTAGTTTAAAACCATTACCCCTTGTCCTGTCACAACAGGCCTTGCTAAACAGGTTGTCCCCATCTTTTCTGTAGTCCCCCTTTAAGTACTGGAAGGCCTCAATAAGGTCTCCCTGGAGTCTTCTCTTCTCCAGGCTGAACAACCCCAACTCTCTCAGCCTGTCTTCATAGGAGAGGTGCTCCAGCCCTTGGATCTCTAGAGCTAGGTACAAGACTAATATCCGAGATACCACCAACATTGTTGGATATTAAGTACTTTCAGAGCCCTGATGTCACTGCAACACTAACAAATTACTCATTGCCAACATCAGACCCAGTTTTCAGGGTACAGCTGCAGCCTACCCCATTACATGATTTACAGTACAGACTCAATGCCAGGATATCAAAATGCTCAAGTCAAGGATGATGCCATAGCGTCACTTCACAGAGACTCCTACTCCTGAAGAGTGCCAGCAGGCTTATACATCCATCATCCCCCAGCCTGGCAGGACAAATCAGTTGCATATTCATGTATTTGTACAACCATTTCCAAGCACAAGCTGTCTCTCTGGGGAGTCACATTCTGCATTTCAACATGGAAAACCAAGAGTCCTGATAGCTTTATCTACCAGTTTTTAAAACTCCAGTCAGTATAATGCTCATATTTTTGATTAAATCCTTTATTCAGGACTCTTGAAAACTGATGACTGTGTATCCCTTTCATTGCCTTCATTATTCTGTATTCAGCCAGAGAAATGGTGCTGTACATAATTCTATCATCATGTCGTTCCTTGTTCTACCAGCCTGTGGCCTGTGATTCTCCAAAAACCCCAGGAGCTTGCATAGACGTGGGAATAAATTGCACAGTCCTTCCTTGGTAAATCTGAAATGACGGTTGGATGCTCCTGCCTGGCATCTGTCTACTCATGACATCTAGAGAGACACACCCCAGCTGGAGCAGAGCCTGGGCTTGCAGGCTGATGCTGTACACACAGCATTATACATTGCTTCTGAAGACAGTGTAGCTGGCTCAGCAGAAACATCCTTACAGCCATTAAAACAAAACAAAACAAAAAGACAAGAAAAGCAAGCAAGTCTAATAATAGATTAAACAAAAGAAATATGCTGGGAGCAGCATTGTTTTTCATGGTGACCAGTTCCCTTTCCTGAGACCAGCATGGGAGCCACAAAAAGCTCCCAGTGAGCAGTGCCATGCTGAGATGCTCCTAAACTCCTACTCCAGTTGCTGTTCATCCAGTGGCTCCCAGGGAGGAATGGCCCACAGCTGTGTGCTTTAATGACCTGACCCCCCCAATACAGGTCCTGTTGCTGCTCATGCTGCTACAAACCTGAAACAGTGAGACTTGCTTAAAAAAATGCATATAAATGAGGCAAAAGTCCTCCACGCTTCAGACTGCAGCCCATTACAGTCTGGAAGACAGGAGAAAGACATAAATTATAGGTTTGTTTGCCTATATCAATTGCCTTTTTATCTCCTGTCTTCTGGGCGCAACAGCATTTGAAGTGAGGAGATGTCAGTTTTGTTTTGTATGTTCACGGTTTCATTGTAATAAATTATGTCTTTGACACATTTTTGTAATGAAGGAAAGAAAAGAAAAAACCTGCCCAAACCCTTGTAGTCTCAGGTACAGAGAGATCACATGCATTCTGGCGATGATTTTTGACATCCAGAGAAATAATGTAATTCAGGTGTCTTAAATGAGACATCAGAAGGCAGGCTTCAGACACCTCACGCTTTGCCATCCTGGTTTGCTGCAAGTTTAAGCCCGCTGCCCTGCTCTGTCCTACCTGGGACCCAAAGTCAGAACCGTGGAGAGATTCGAGCCTGCAGGAACTTGCAGCACAGCTGAACCATGCCACAGCTCTCTCCGCAGTCACTCTCGTGAAGAGAAACTGTGGGTCTCACTAAATGGGGAGAAAGGGTTGAAGTGTCCATTGCCCACACAAGCTTGAAATCATTGTCTTTGCTGCCTGGCACAAATTGCAAACACCTGAGAAAAGCCAGCAGAAAAGCCATGAAAGCAGGGGACAGCTGGAGTCCCACGCCTGCCCTGTGCTCTCTCGTGCGGCTGCGAGTGGCACTTGTACCTGCCACCTCTCCTCGCTTGCTCAGCTGTGAAATGTGTCTATCAGTGCTGTTCTCAGTGGGGGATTAATTAAAGTTTGTAAAGCACTTTGGGTATACTCAGATGAAATATCCTAGAGAAGCACAAGATATTTAATCCTTTGATAATATTTATTTGGCCGATGCATGCGCTAGAAAGGGAAGAAAAATGAGGGCACATGTCTGTCTAAAAACATCCTTTCTCATTAAAAAGGGCCAAGCTAAATTAAAAGGTTTGTGGAATGTTTTTCCACAAACAAACCTTGGGGCTGGGGGGAAAAGTACTGGAGGACGATTTGCGGCTGTAGTTTGTGGCTATCTGAGCACAACTGCAGGACTTGTGAGACTGGGGGCTGACTTATTTCATTACCCTGTAATATTGCATGCTGTTAATACCTGCATTACTGTGCCATTCAGTTCAGCTACAGCAGGTATTAATTGCCTATCCAGATAAAACTAGTTTATGTTTTTTTTCTCTGAATTTCTTAGATTTAGGTAGAAGCTGGTGACTATATTATTCTGCAAGACCCAGCTGGAATCTTTCCTGAAAGCCCTGGTAAAAATTGGTGTGTATTTTGTTTCACTATCTAAAAATCTTTAATTTTTCAAAACTGACAGAAAATATATGCTTGCCCCTCTAACTTTATTAATTTTAATTTGTTGTGATCCCATATTTGCTGTTTTAAGAATCCTCCCAATCTAACTTCAAGATTCAAAGCCAGACAAACAGCCTATGGTGCAAACTTCACATCTGTATCATGTTACACTTGGCAGGAGACATAGGTGCACTCATTTACTGGAGCTCAGCATGGAGTGAGAGTTCAGAGGTTATCATTCCTGATGGCTTACATATTTACAGATGTTTTCTTTTTATGAACAACAGAACTGCTTGTCAGTCACAGCTCAAACCTAAAAAAAAAGACGCCAATACCTTCTTTTCATAATTATTTCCATGTTTTGCAGAGTCCCTTTTTTAGGGTTCAGTAGTGGGGAAATTATTACAGATTACCAGTTGCAAGACATTAGTTAACATCTTAAATGTGTGTGGAATATGACAAACTAAAATAATAGTGAAAAATATAACCATAGTCAAAGCATGTGAAACCTAATCTGCAACAATATTGAATTAATGTTAAAGCCTGTATCACATTTTTCCAGTCTTGCCACTGCGGGAGTACTGAATGCACACATGTAATATACATTGCTGTAGAATTGACAATCTAGGCAATATATTGCAGTAAAGCCTAAATTTGACTGTATCAGATTTAGGTACATGACTCATTAGAGCAGTGACCTTTAGTTTAGTCTTGGTTTGGTTTCTCCAGCCATTTACAAAAAAAACCCTGAAGAATAGCACCTGGGTAAGAACGAATGCCAATCGAAGGAGGGAAACTCATAACTGAAAGTTAGTTAATTTACACAAATCTCGCAGGGAGGCTATGTGAGAATTAAGAAATTGACCTGCTTTTTTCTCCTGAGCAGACCAGGTTAGCCCAAGAAATATTTTCCTTGCTTGCAGTGAATAACAATGTTTGCGTTACAAATCCAACCTCAATCTAAAGAGTTCCTATGATCACTTTTTCTGCAGTAACTTTCATCCAATAGATGAAAGTTTGCTTCAAGCTCTGTGAACCTCTGAATAAGTGAATTGTGGTCACTGGGAAATTTGTAGGTGTTCAGAAAATACAGAGGTTGTTTCAGATGACAATGAACAGGTCACAAAAAAAGAAAGAAATTTAAAGAGTTGCTCCTCTTCAACTAATCTTCAGTAACCAACTGTGTATGAACTCCGTGTCATCTGGAGCACAAGCCAGATCAGTGGTGTGAATTTTACATGAAGAGGATATTACTTTGCAGAACAACAGACTTGGAAGTCACACAAGACCGGTTACCACTCCTTAGCTATGGGGCAAACTTAAACTGCTTCTGTTATATCACTGGAGATTATCTGACCACTCCTTATTTAAATATTTAATTTAGCTTTCCCATTCTTATGGTTCTATAGTCATTCCTTTTTTTTGTAACACTAGAAAGAAATGTCTGCATATGGCTTTCCAATTCTAGCTGTGATTATATATGCGTAAGTTCTTTACAACAAAGTGTACCTACAGTGACACAGACTTGAAATCTGCATTATGCGTCTGGAAAGACTGAGTGGGGATGGGTGACTTGTCACAGGCAATAAAAAATGTTGGTGGCGCATGTTTGTGTGTAGTCTGTGAATGTTGTTTGATGTACTTATCAGTTCCTTCCTACAATATGTCGCAGTTACCGAACAGCACAGCTTGGCTATTGATGGGTAAAAGAAGTAGAAGATAAGAGAATAGGCAGACAGTGATTTGGATTCTGCAGATGATATTTTTGCAGGTCGGAAAGGACAAAGACAATCTGCAAGCACCAGCAGCTGATACAGCCTCAATAGAAGATAATTCTGGGCTTGGAGACAGAGAAAAAACATATGCACAGTAAATCATGCAAATCAAGTCTAAATGGTGGGGCATTCGACAATGAGGCAGAAAATGATGGAGCTGGAGGTTGTTTCATTTTTATTTTTTTTTACATCAGTTTTGTAATAAACTTATTATTGGACTGATAAGCTATTAACCTCTTGGTGGGGCAAAAGGTCGTGGCAATGGAGCATGCTGGAATAACAGAAAACTTGTATTGGGAAGAGGGAGGACTTAATAATGGTCCCTCTAGATCTTCTTTACTGACTTCCCTGAGTCCTCTGAGAAAGACACAAGTGGATGAGAAGGAGTCAGTTGGTGAGAGGCAGTGGGGGCATTTTCCAGTATTTAAGGGTGAGAGGTTCTTTTTTCCACTTCATTATTTCCAGTTAACTGCTCCTTCTGTGAATATTCAAATTTAAAAACAAACAAACAAACAAACAAAACAGCACAAAAGCAGTGAGACTGTTTCATGCCTGCATATCTCTGTAAAATCCCTGGAGCACTTCCCATTGGAGTGGATGCTGACCAGATGAAGAAAGCCAAATGGTGCTACCAGCCATCTCTTTGTCACTGCAACATCTTGCATGAGAGTGCAATACTTGGGGAGAGAGATAACGACCAAATGTGGCACCATGCCATGGAACTGTCAAATTATCTTGAGAGAGGATGGTAATGAATGTGTATCACTGCTACATATGATTTGCTTTTAAGCAGGTAGGTAGGGCTGTGACTGAACACAAGCCATTAAATTATGAACAGAAGGAGAGCTATCCAATTTTCTGCCTTGCTAAGGAAATGAATAGTTTTAATGATAGCTGAAGACTTTGAGTTTGCCCTTCCTTTTGTAATCTTCATCAATTGTTTCCTTTAAGAACAGCAAATCTAATTCTCTAGTCCATACTATCAATGTTGTTCTGATATAATTCCATAGATATTTTTTGGAGAATTTGTATTTTCTTTCAGTATAGTGGAAGGAAAAATGTTCATTTTTCAGAAGCTCCTCTGGCAATGAGATGAGTGGAATACATCATTTTGCATCCCTTCTGCTCCATTACTGGAATGTCTTCTGCAGGAAGAGCTTGAGTTAGGGGTCCCTTTCATAATCTGTGCTGCATCCAGACTTTCTTCCTGACTTCCACATAGAGGTTTCACTCAGGACTAATTTCACCAGTGCTTAGAGAAGAATATGAAAATGGTGCAAATAAAAGAACTGTGGGACAGATTGATGTAAGAGCAAAAACTACACTCATCAACAGGAGGTTCTGCCACCCACCAGCTGTGGGCCTGAAGAACTGCAAAAATTTTTACTTGTATCTTATTGACAACACTGTTATTGATACAGATTGTGGTCACTATAAGATCTGTACCCTAGAAATGAAAGTACTGTGCTCAAATCCATACCTAGTAAAGAGGCCTGCAGTAAAAATTTTAGAGTAGGATCAGCTTGTGCAACTCAAATAAGAAGAAAAGCTGTTTATAGTGAGTTCTGTCTGCCTTGTATTTACAGTTTCTGCACTTGAGTCCTTTCTCCATTTTGTTGAGATTTAATTGAAATATTTATATATATGAATTTCTTACAAAGATGGTTTTCTGCTATTGCAAACTGACCTTAAGCTCTGTTCATTAAAGAGTGGAGTTAAAAAATGTGTGCATTAAGGGCACTTTCAGTACATAGTGCCTGTCTTCTGAATACCTTTTATCTAGTTCTGATTAAAAGCATTTCGCCACCAAGACAACTTGATGGGTTTATGACTTATTGACTGTCCTGTTATTATATAACATAGTTAATTGGCTCTCTCCTTGCTTTAATCTCTGATGTTTGATTCTGCTAAATCTTTAAAATATGTTTTTGACTACATCATCCTGTAAGTCTTTAAAAGAAATGTTCCTCAAATATTTTTTTCTGGTTTTAATAAGTACTGTTTAACAAATAAATGTGAGAAGGAGTGGGAAGAAGGAAGAATGCATGAAATATTCATAAAGGCCAAGATGATACAGTCAATAGATAAAGCTTGTTAAGCTAAAAGCTTGTTTTACACACCATTCAATTCTGGATTCTCAGCTGGGACAATCTGAAATAGCTTTGTGTAGATCACGCTTTCCTTTTCTTCCTTCCCTATACTGATGGGGCAGAGCCACCAAAAGGAGGGAAAATTTCTCCCCTTTCTTTTTATCTGTTGTTTTCCTGTAATGGTCAGGAGAAGCAAGTCCCTTCCAAACCTCATTTGGAAGAGGTGTACAAAAAATGTAGATAGGGTGAATGTAATTCAAAGCAAGCGTTTGTTTCTGTGCATCTGTTCAGATCTGTGCATATTGCCTATGATGCTCTGATAGGAGCTGGCAGGGAGGGGCGCGTATCATGGGGGCCTCTCTCAAGGGTAGTGCCATTTGGGTCTGGCCACAGATATGGCAGAGACCATGGAAATGGATAGAGGTGTATGACATGTGATAGCCACAAATAAGACTCTAAAGAAAAAAGTTAACAGGTGTGTGTATGTAGGTTTGAAAATGTAGTGAGAGCTGGGCAAGGACCTGGATGCAGGACAATTGGGTCATAGAGTACCCTGCTTTGGCCAGGAGAGTTTATACAGCACATCTTGTTCTCTCCAGGGCTCTCGGGACAGCATGAACCTCAGCTCTTCACTGGGACAAAGGTATGTCCCTCACCAGCCAAGGGCCAGGGGAATTAGGTGGTTTGCACAACGTCAGAAAACAGATGTCTTGAGTCCAGCTCCTCCATCAGCCCATATCCTTTAAAAACCCAATCTAAATAATTAGCCATATACTTCTGCAAGTGTCTGTGTCACAGACAGATCCTCCTGGGTAGCCCTGAGAGGCAGGGAATTATTTTGGACAGGCTGTAGGGCTCTGCGGTGCTTTCTGTGTTCAGGAGCTGGTGGTGGTGGGACTGAGCCTTGCACACAGTGCAGAGCTGGGAGTGGAGAATGGTTAACCTCGCTGCATCTGCCTGATGCTTCATACTAACCTTGTGTAAAAAAAAGGGGAAAACACAGTAGCTCTGTATTATTTTATTGGCTGGAGACAGGAGTGAAGTCCTGATGGGGTGTGAAGGTGTGCCTATCTGTGCTCTGAAGGCAATAGGAAATGGTGAGGGATCTTAGAGCCATTTCATGTTATCTGCTTGTTTTTACACATTTGAGTTAAAAGGACACAACCTTGGGAGACTTCATGTTTAGCCAGGTAAGGGGTTTGCTGTCACTAATATATTTGTGGTGATTTCTGGGAATTCCTTACAAAAAATGAAGTGTCAGAGAAAATATTCTCTGGAGTTAGGCATCTGCATTGTTTTATGCCTTTTGAAAGTCTGCTTTTTCTGTAGGACAAAATGTCAATTAAAACCATTCCTGTAACATGTCGCTAGAGGGACATGAAAACGTGGAATAGATTAGCTCCTGTTGTTCTTAGTTATTGCTCTTTAATGTGGAAAAACACAACAGGGATTATTAAGGGCTTTCCCTTCTCTGACTGAATGAAAGAGTTTTAAAAGATGATCTTTGAACTCCTTGATGCTTGTTTAAAAAAAACCACATACTAGTGCTGAAGATAATGTAACAGTATAGTGGTACACCAGCAAGTCTTTAAACATAAGATACGAATAATGTCTTTTAGTGTTCTTTGGAAATTAACTTCCTAATAACAGGTCCACACACATGCACACATTCCTTTTTGTAGTGTAGATAAATAGTACTGGACCTACTTTCAGTCTAGAGAGTGAGCTCTAGCTATGAAGATTTCAGTGTCACCACCGGGTTGTGTTTGGCAGCCGTGTGGGAAAAGGAGGCTTTCTCATGGGCTGCCACAGAAATGCTGTGGTGCACAGCTGGGAGGCAGCAATGAAACTGCTTCTTAGGAGAGGCTGGTGCTCTGCAAGAAGCTCTCCTCCACCCTTGTCCAGCATCAAGCCAACAAGTCCAGCTTCAATCCTCCCATGGCTCACACTGGATTGGAAAAGGACCATCCTGGCACTGGTCTGAGCCAGGAAGCAGCAGGTGCCATGGCTGTCCCCATGTGTTTGAAACGTGCTGCCCCCAAGCCAAGACCTGTGATGACTGCCTGCAGGATGCCATGCATGCCTGGTGGGATGCCGCAGGCTCCCTGAGCCACTATCCGAGCCTTAGGTTTGTAAACATGCAGCAAGAACACATCCCAGGGAATCTTGCTGTTTTAAGCCTAATGATGTTGTTTTTCACATTTATCCTGAAATAAATCTGTGGGCACTCAAGGCCAATGCAATCAAAAATTGTTAGCAACCGGTTTTTGGTTACAAGTAATTTGCAGGGAAGCAAATGTGCCACAACTCCCTAAAACCTCTTTTTGTGAAAGCTGTTAAGAGAGCACAGCTGAGACATACGCTCTCTTGGCCAGCCTGGCTTCCAGAAGCCCCAAGCACATTTTGGCCCTATCTATCTGGCTCAGACACACGGGGCTGGCAGCTGTTTTGCATCACCCCCTCCACCTCTCCTCCAAGTCTCCACTGTGGCCTCGACTGCCCGAAGGAAGCTGCCTCCAGCTCTCCCCTCACCCTGAAACAGCCATCCATAAAGTGAATTCTTTTGGTGCCCAAATGGGATGAAAGCATTTCTCAGTTTCTGCATGGGGGACGTGAGGAGGGTGCTGGTGATACCCGTGTCCCCTGGCTTTGCTCCAGGTGGGGAATTTTACTTACGTACATTTGTCCACAGCAACTGCAAGAGTGCTCGATATTGTTTTCCCTTCCAAACAACCCCTTGGGTGGCTTTTGTTTTGCATGAAGTAATTAAGGAGAGGAAGCTGAGCCCTTTCCCTTCATGCCTTTGTTATGCCTGTGTATCGTATTACAGGTGCAGGGGTCATGGTGTGAACGTGTCAAAGATTGGTGGCAATAAATAGCTCCAGAAGAGGATTTGTGTTACTGCTGCTTTGGTGGAAAAGCAGACACATGCTGGCCTCTTTTTTTTTTTTTTTTCTGGTTTGTTTTTATTTTATTTTATTTTTCTAAGAATGTAAAGACTCAGGAGAGTGTTTAGGTTTAGTTTGTCCCTCATTAACTCTTGAATGGTTATGCATGCAGCATGATTGGTTACATGTTGTACCTGTCACTGCCTCTGCCCTTTGTTCAGTCTAGCTAAAATATAGTAGTACCCCATTTCAGTAATAGACCTGACCTAGAGTAAAATGCGCAAATTCTTACAGAAAGTGCAATAATTGCAATTGATTTACTCTTCTACAGGGAAATAATGTCTGTCTCAAACAATAACATCAGCTTTTTCTTAATTGCATTACATTAATATCATATTAATCTGTATTCGTATCCACGTACAAAGCTGTGAAGCACATTTGGGCTGTGGTGGTTTTTTTTCCCTACTCTAATGACACATGCAACTCTCAAAATATGTTACCAAGTATGGGAAGCCCCTTTTTGCCCATTCCATAGAAGAAAGACAAGAGGAATTTAAAAAAATAAAATAAAACACTGGCCCATAATCAAGAAAGCCATATCTCACTTACCACAGCTTAAAGCCCGCATGTTTATTTTTGCTGTTAATCCAGTGGCGGGGATGATGCCATATTAATGATGTGTGGGAGCTCCGGACTATTTCTTATTCCTGGCTCAGAGCATCTGCTTTCAACAAATGTCTTTTACACACATATGTGACCTTTTGGCTATCTACACTTAAGTCCACCTGTCAGGGTGGCATTGTGCCTGCTCATGAATGTGGTCCAACTGCTAGGGCATGGAGGAAACCAGCCTCTGTGTCCCTGTAAACACCATTTCATTGCAGAATGTCTCCCTCTTCTCCCAGCCGCGTGGTGCATGTGGCTTCTGGCTTTGGGGAGCAATCAGCCACCTGATTTCCAGATGACTCCAGTCCCAGGCAGCTGCTTGGGATGTCTGATGGGGTGCGATGACAGATTCAGGTTGGCACTGAGCAAGGGAGATGTCCTGGCATGGCAGCCTCCCAGGCCACAGGGTCTCTGCAAATGCCAGCCGCAGCAAGAGCTGGATCCTTTGCAGTGTGAGGTTGTGACAAAGCTGAGACCCAGCCTGTAAAATCAACACTTTTCAACAGGGCAGAGTCACAGATAAAATCCCAGTCACTTTTCTCCTTCCTGAGATCAACCTATGCAACGTGAAGCACCTTGTGAGAAAGCTTTTGCCAGCATGGTTTCCTTCAAAATAGATGTATTTTGAGAAAGTTGCTTGATTTTTATTTGGAGTGGATGAAATTTCAGTTCAGAGGCAAAAATCCCAAAGTGTTTGATGTTGTCAAAACACCAAATTTCACAGTATAGTATTTGGCATAAAGGCTTTTTTTTTTTTTTTCCTGTTTTTTATTGTGAGACGGCTGTCTGAAAGACAGGTTTTGTTTTTCAAATTTTAGGCAATTGGACACATTTGCTTACTTGGAACGCAATACACTGAGCTATCCAAAGTGACCTTGTGGGTTTTTTTTTTCAAAAATTATACCTGTTCTCTTTCAAACTGAAAAAGAAGTCAAAATGGCAGAATTTCCCATGAAGTGGTAAGTCTCATTCCTCTTCTGCTTTGGCTGGGCTCAAAACATCACAGTGAGAATTTTCCAATAGGGTTATTTATAACCTTTTGTATATGGAAACATTTCAATGTTTTCAACCTGTGTGGAAACAGAGAAACAAACCATTTCCATGGTTTTTGATAACTGAAACAACAGGTGTTAGACCCATGAATTATGAAAAGAGAATGGGGAATTAAACTACTTTTCATCATATAGCACTCAAAGAGGCAGTCAGTGGAATTGCCCAAAGAGCAGGGTTAGCACAAACATGGAGAGCTTTTCACACTCTGCACTAATTGCATAGGGGAACTTTTTGACACAGGATGTTGTGGAGGCCAAAAGTACAAATGGGTTCAAACTGGGATCTACAAATTTGATGGAGGAGGTCTAGCAGGGGTAATTATGATATTCCGGATGTTACCTCCATCTCAGGAAGTCACTGAACTACAGATTGCTGGAAGAATTCCTATATTTCCTCTGCTTCCTATAGTTTTTCCTTAATTGTCTGCTGCTGTTGGAGGAAGGTTAACAGGTTAGAGGATCCTTAGTCTGACCTTGTCCCTGTGTCATTGGCTGGTCAGAGAACACGGACAGCAACCATGGCATGCTAATGCAAATGGAGAGTGTAACAAGAAACTCCAAATGAAACAAGACAAAACCAAAAAAAATATAATTTCTTTGGTTTTCATTTCTTTGAAAAGTACTGTACTGTATACTTTTGAAAAGTATATGTATTTCAGTCAACCTTGTTTTCCACCCTCAGTGGCATCCAAATAGCTGCAGGACACTGAGCAGGGACTCTTTACAGAGACCTTGTTAGGAAAAAGGAAATTGCACATCAATAGCAGACAGAGAAAATGAGAAGAGAGAAGAAAAGGAAGATGAAGATTTTAAGATGGTGAGAACAGAGAGGGCCCCACTTGGCAGCTATTTAATGCTTATCTTAATATTGTATTTGGCACCCAGTTACCATGGTGATTGGCAGCTGATTGACAGGATTACGTAATGGAGCTGTCTCTGTAGAGCAAGAGCCATATTTTCAGGGGGAAAACATCTCTTTATTACTGGAGATGGAACCAAGGCACAGTATGCTCAGAGCAAGAGAGGGTTTTGAAGAGGGTCTTCTGTTTAAGCAACTAAATATTAACAACTCCTTCCCAGTGAAATGCAAGTGAAAGACAAATAGCTATCAGGCCTTCAAGGCTGTCTAGACATCTCATCATCTTCATGACCATCTGACAGACCCTGCGGCAGCTGCCAGGCTGGCAGCACAGAGTGTCTATTGAACTAGTGAGGTGGCACCCCAGCCTCAGGGATGTCCCACTTAAATGCATGCCTAAAAATATTGCTTTCAGAAATGTCTCAGAAGAAAAAATAGTAAATAACGATAGTGGTAATAAAACACAATACAAGGAACCAGTGGATATCACAGAAATATTCCTCTTGGATATTTAGAATAGACTGTTTTTATTAAGTGGGGCGCAATGCTGGGTATGACCCAGCATTGTTTGCTTGTGAAGGGCAAGTGAAGTGGTTTGCTGACTTCCCTGCAGGACATTTACTATGTCAGTAACAAGGACCTCACTCCTGTCCGTGCTGTTCTGTACCTAGCACTTACACAATATCCCTTGATTTTTGTTGTTCCTGATCAGATAACCCTGGGATTTTCTCACACATTGGTGGGATTCATGTGGGCAGTAGGGGACTTTTGTTAGATTGGAAGAAAGGGGACTTCAGAGACTGAGCCCACAGATAACATGGCTGGAGTGCTCCTAATCACCGTCTGTCCTGCAGGAGATGCTCCCTAACCCCCTTTCCTTCCAGGAAGATATGATTCCGAACTGGCTTTTGTCCTGTGTAATCAGGTTGTGTAAATCAGGCCATAACGGGTGGCCAGAAAGCAATGCCAGACTTCCCAGCCTTCCTGCTTGAGAGTAGGATATCCAGGAGCTCCCTCTTACCTAGAAAAGCTCACAGCAACACAATAATAGCCCTTCTGTCTGCAGGTGTAGGACCCTGGCTGGCTACACTGAGAGGAGAAGGTGTTAGAGGGTGGTTATGCCACCCAATGGCCGCTACCCCAGGGTCCTTCTCAGCTGCTGTCAGACAGCAGCAAAATTCACCTCCTACTCCAAGCTGCCCTCCAGAGAAGCCGTTGTCCTCTGTGGGACAAGGGGCAGCCTCAACACTGGATTTCCCTGTGGCAGATGGAGCCTCCTGTAGGGCAGATATTCTGTTCCTCCAGTTTCTGAACAAGCATGTATTTTCCCTTTCCCAGACTGTGTTTAGCATACCCCTAATTATGCACTAGATTAATGTTCAAGGTATTGCAAAGGTAGGGAAGGCTGTACAGGTATTTACAGTATAGAGAGCACATACGTGAATGCACATATAGATGAATGTCCCTTGTGATGTGGTCCACGCATCGGCCAGAGATGCTGTGACTGATGGAGGGGGCTTGGATCTGCTCTGGGCTTGTGTGCATGAGTGAGCGGTGTTAAAGGCCCTCTTTCTCTGGGGCAGCAACTTGCATGAGTTACAAGCTGCACGCTCAGTCTCTTAGCAGGTAAAACAGCTGCTTTTGGCTGCCCTCGGTGTATATGCTGAGTAATTTTTGTGGCTGGCAGGGTCTTTTGCTGTGACACATGGCCTGGAGCTCTCTGGTCTCCATATGGGGAGATGGGGTTTCCCAGGTTTCTCTCAATGCAGCCACACTGCTCACACAGGGCAGAGGGAGGGCTGGGGAAGCTCATGCCTTTGCCAAGCAGGCTGGCGAACAGGGACAGCTTGTGGGGCTGGGATATGGTTGCCTCAAAGAAGCACTGAACACGGTGGGGTGGTGAGGGGAATTTTCTTTCCCTAGCTAGGAAATTAAGTTTCTGTAACCTCTGACTGAGTTTTATACTATCAGCTTGAGATGATAAATCTAACTATTTTCATATGACTTTAAAGCATCCTGGAAAAAAATGCAGTTTTTACATCTCCCTTTATTCAGCAATGTGTCTCTCTCTTTCAGCAGTATCTGGAAAAAAGCCCACTAAAGCCAAGGCAAAGACTCCCATTGACTTCAATGAGAGCTGGATCTGGCCCTTTAGAGAACAGCTTTATAGGTCTCCGTGCTGTTGTTAGAGAGTAGCAGTTCTCCAGGACTACATGCCATCTTTATAAAGATGCTTTCCTTTGGACTTCCAGCAACAACAACACCGCCTATGTGCACACACACGCACATGCACAAAAGCCACGGAGAAGTCATCCATCTTAGAAAACGTGTTATGCCTTCTAAGCATTTCTAAATCAAAGACTGATAAATAAAACATGGGTTCAGTGTTAAAAGGAAAAAAGAGCCCTTTTAACAGATTAAAGTGCTCACAGTGCCTGACACTGTGAAATAAGAGTGTTGAGCAGCAGGGCAGTTAAGAAAAAGGACTGGTTTTGCTGACAGGTACAAGCTGTTGGTGTCTTGTAGCAGCCATTGGTAGAAAAAAAAGCCCAGAATCTACTTTCCCAGCAAAGTCTTCCCAGAAGGTAACAAACTGTAGCCATCTATAACTAAGGTTTTGCATATTCTCCAGCTGAATGTTGCGAGACAAAGCTTCTCTCTCTGATGGAAGAGGTAGAAAAAAGTTTTCAAGCGCACCAAAATAAACAAGCAAACAAAATCAGCATCCTTTTTATTGCTATAATGGTTTATTCCAGCAGACTGGAAGCCCTGCTGTTTTTTGCAGATTTTTTTTTTCTTCAGTGTCCTCATTCTTCTTAAAGCCCAGTACACTGGGTTGGGTCTTTAACTATATTTCCAATTGCTCCTCAGGGGTTGCAAAAGAAGGGGTGGTAAAGAACATAGGGGTGAGAAAGTACACGGGTACTTTCTCATTCCTCCAGGGCTGCAAATGGAGAGGCCAGGATATCTAAAGGCTGTATTTGTACAGATGAGAACATTTCTCCATATGAATTGGCATTAACTAATTACATTTATTTGGCTGATCAGAAAAGCCGATCATTAAGACTGATTTTTCCTTCACTCTTTCCTTCTGAGCCTGTGGTACCTTGATGGAGGGGTGTCTTACAGCAGAGGTCACTGAAAATCCTCCTGAATATTTTATCAGCTCTGCTTCTTATGGCTTAGTCTACAAAGACAAACCCTTATGTGTGAAGGGCATGGAGCTGAGAGCAGGGGGAGGAGGGATAAACCTGTGTCTGTTCTTGCTTTGCTTTCTGACCAGAACACAGAGTGCATTAGTTGTGGAAGTGGCAAACAGAAAGAATTTGTGCACCATTAGGATCATGCTTGATATGGAGTCTTGTTCTTATTAGCAAAAAAGAGCTCAAATCAATGTGAATGAGAGCCAGATGATTCTGCTGTCAGGCTGGTAAGAAGCAGTTTTACAATGCCAGCTGGCATCTCATAACCTTTTAGAACTTACTTGCCTATTGCTCTCATGGATTTGAAATGTGGAGGCAAATGGCAAGCCTAGGTTGGAGCAGTGAAAGGCAAATCTGCGATGCTCTTTCCCTAACCCAGCAGTACAACATGGCCATGCAGTGTCCACTGTGGAAAAGCCATATTGCTGCCTCTGCCATTTGAAAACCATTTCTACACGGTTGTATAAGCCACCTCCATAATGCCCTGGGTAGCAAGACACGTGACCTAAGGCAGGTGGGGGGAACCTATAAAACTAAACTGCATTATTTATTGGAGAGAGCTAAGTTCTATCTCACCCTAGGATGTTATTATGCACCTCTATTGTATGCTGATAGTCATCTGCAATCTGATAATGACTTTATATCTTTCTAAAATTATGAAAATTTAACACCTTTATGAAAGAAACCCCTTTTTGACATACTGACATACCTGACAGACCACAGTGTTCATGCAGGGACTGAATGGGACTGGAGCCTGGCAAACCACACTTGGTATCTCCTCAGTGAGGCATGCTTGGCTCTGTCAGCAAAGGGAATCACTAACTTCCCGGGGATGCTGCTTATGGCGGCTTTGGGGACATAGTNTTGATCAGGGGCAAAAGGCAGGTGAACACCCCACACTATAACCATATGGGATGCCACACATATTGTCCCCTTCCTCTGTTCAGTAGGAGAAAAGGAGGGAGTTTTGTATCTGGCAGGCTAGCTCACCCTGTGTTCAGTGGTCATTGCTTAATGTTATGCCCCAAGTGACTTTTCTATTTGTCTTCCATTTATTACATGTCATTCATAATAAGTATCCTTCCAGCCTTAGCAGGTCAGAGCTTCTTGTAG
>VZTV01047505.1:0-10443 GCA_013400875.1 Anhinga rufa
ATGTCCTCCTTCTTAACATGGCTGCACAGTAAAGTTATAACTCCTTGCAACTCCAAGAGACACACTTCTGCAAAACAGTAGAAATTACTTTGGTCACAATACTTGCGCACAGCTGTATCTATGAGTTATCAAAACTACCAGGACTTTGGGCACAACACTTAACATTTCAAAGTATATTGAAATGCTTGAGGGCATGCTGTCCATCATGGAACTACAGATAGAGTTTCTGTATCTTCAGACTCCAAGGTCTATTTAGACTAACATCTGGTCTGAGTGCCCAACACAAGCTGCTTCAAAAGAAGCATGCATAATTCTCCCCACAACTAGGGGATGAAGGACAGTCCTAGTCTTGTCCACGCCTCTAGTATGCAGAGAGCCTTTTACAATTTGAAACATGAACTAGAAAAGTAAAGCATGGTACGCTTGAACAAATTTTACCTAGACTGGCAAAACACAGATGTGTTGCAGTTAGATTTGCCCAGAATACAGTTACCATAACTGGATTTTCCAGTAAATATAGTTACTGGTGCTTATATTTTATTTAAAAGATGACACCCAAAGCATATTTGTTCAGTACCAGATATGTGACAGGCACAGAGTATTGAATAAAAAAACCCAAACATATAAGGGTACGACAGCAAGCCTCTACTTGAAAGCTCAAAGGCTTGACCAAGTATACCTGCTTTGTTAAGTGTTTTAATAGGCTTGTTCCCTTCTGCAATGCTCCCTGGGGACCCCTTTGGGTACTATCCTATATTTGAGGCATCCTACAAGAAAAGATAGCTCCAGCCAGGCTCAAGCAATTATTTGGTCTTAGCACAGCTATCCTACCGTGCTTACAAGAAGTCAAGCTAGCAAGGAATTAGAGAAAAATACAATCAGACAATAGAATAAAATCAAACCATACTTGCAACATTTGACTTTTTCCTAATCCTGGATCTCCAACGACCAGAACATGTGGATCTCCTCGCACCGGGATTCTGTTCTTGTCATCTACAAACTTCTGACATCCTCCAAATAACGCCAGCGCCAAACCTGCCTTTACTATCTGTAGCGGTACACACCAACACTAGTAAGTATCACTAGTAAGCATGGTGACCAATACTGACAGCTCCCTAGAATTGGCTGTAATAACCCTTTCCTTCTGGATGGCTGAACTTAAGGGTACAAGGCTGCCACCTCCTTGTCACTGAAAGTGACTGTGAGTCAGAGTCCCCTGTAAATACAGTCCCTGCCCCTTCCCCCCACCCCAGAGAAGCTTTATAAATCCTTTAGGAGTTTACTGCAGCATAAACATTTGAAACTGAAGTTGCAAGCAGAACTGTTAAATTATTTACCTCATGGCCATAGATTGCAGGACAAAGAGAGCTGAAAAATAAAGAAAACTAACATAAGGGGGATATAAATCTTGTATTACTATTAAATAATCACTTGCTCTGCCTCCCTTGTCACAGAATACTTTTATATTATAAAATATAGAAATCTTTTCGTTAGTTGTTGCTGCGTTTACAACAGAATCAGTTTAAATATAAAAGCAGCATCAAATTTCTTGACATTTTCAGATAACCAAGTATGCTTGAAACACATAAGAAAAGGCTTTCATCTGAGTTTGCACAAACACAGGGGAAAACCAGTTTCCCGGTGGTTTGTGCACCCATTCTTATAAAGCAACTACCTGCAACCCTCCTTTTAAAGGTGCTAGTTTCATGTCTTTTGACACCACTGGGAGGACCCCGGCTAGAAGAGTGCTTCCCAGTTTGAACTGAGGATCTTTCACACCCTCTGCTCAGTTCTGCTGTAGGAAAGCAGAGCAGAGAACTAAATGGTACACGTGAGTTGAGTTTGCTCAGTGAGGAGCAAAATTAATTAATTGCCTTTTTACCCATGGCTTTCTGCCTCAGGGTTGAACTGAAACACTCTCAACTTCCTTGTGTCCTTAAATCCCTCAGAATCCTAACATCCCTATTGCTATACTTTCACTTCCTCCCAAGTCCCTTGCACTCTAAAGTCTGTTAAATCTCTGTGGTATCTATTGCACAAGCCTTAGACATTTCATAGCTTTAAGATTAGCTGCCACGTTTGTCTGACATTGGTCGTGCTGATTCAGAAGTCTAATCCTAGACCTAGTCTAGTTCTGACACAACTTACTTCACGATGAGCCTGAACAGGTTTTCCTCAGCTTGAATTTCTTGAACAGCATAGAGGTCTTTAAGTGAAAACTCCATGAACAATCTTTGAGAAGTCTCATCATCAAAATTCTTTGGTTTTTGTCCTTTACTGTTGCTGACAGAATTTGCCTCAATGTACAACAAGAACATACACTTGTCATTCTTATTTTTGGAAGCTCCTGTTGGAAAAATTGAGAAAGGATGAAGGATTTTTTTTTTATATATATCAGTAAGTACTGATGTTCTTTACAAGTGGCATAGGGTAATAAAGAAATATTAAGTATAGTCATGTGCAACCTGTTCATATTTAGGTAACTGAACATCTGCCTTTTCAAAAATTGACGCAAAGTACATACGTTTCTAGTTACATTTGTTCTTTAAGATCCCTCCATTTAGGTACACAATACAATATTTCGCTGGATTATGCGGGTATATGTGTAGAGAGAACCTTCTCCCAGAATAAATAAAATTTTCCAGGAATTTTAAATTGTTACATTATTTTAATCAAATATAAGTTGAACAAAAAATGTTTCCACTCAATATTTAGAAGAAAAAAAATCCATAGTGCAGAAGAATTAAACATGTAGCTTAACAATGAATCATTTTCTATACCCCCTAATGATTACTGAGCAGAGAATGCGGTCTCACAGTAAATCAGTACTGCAGTTCTCTGCAATATATTTTATTACAGCTGTGTGCAATGTATTTCTTCATTTTGGGAGGAAAAAAAGAAAAAAAAGGAAAAAAGCAGTTGTAAAATTTCTCCAGGGAGGACTAAGCTGAGAAAGATAATATTCCTTCACAACAGTGTGACAGTTTTCCTATTGTTTGAAGGAGACAAAGGGAAAAGGTTAAGCAAATAATGAGTCTTAGTGAGACTTCAGGAAATAAGGATGTTCCCCCCTTACATCAGTGGTCCAGAGAAGGCTTTCCTGTCCGCTGACATACTAAACCATCAGATGTCAGACTAGCACTTCAGATTCAGGATCACAGTTGTGTTGCGAAACCCTCTCTCTATCAGTGGATGTCAGTGACAGCGCTGCTCTTGGACAGCACTGCTTCTGGCTTTTCCAAAATAACTCCTTGTTATAAAACTTTGGGAACTTCTGAAGAAATATACACTTAATGTGTTTACAACTTTGAGAGCTCAAATTAAGGGGGTGGCTGTTGTTGTTCTTGTGTAATCACTAGAAAAATCCCCACCCTAGGAAAAAGGTGTTCTCAGATGATGTATTTTACCTTCCTCGGTGCTTGACACCTTTACTATCCCTGTAATTGTGACCATATCTCCTGGGACACAGCTGTCCACGAGATCTTGAACCAGTTCACATTCGATTGTGCGAGGGATTCGGCCTGCTTCCCGCTGATCATCTGACATGAGCTCCTGCAGCCTGAAAAAAAACCCACAAGGTTAGCCTACTCTCCATGCATAACCTTTCCAATTCAATTACAGCATACAGGATCTGCAGCTGTGTGCTTCCAACCAATCCTTTCCCAATTGAAAAGGAAAGCAGAAGTGCCCTGATAAACACTAGAAACAGCAATGCTGAATTTGGAGAAACACTTTTTCAGTTCAGACTTTAATAAATGCATATATATTATGTATAAAACCCAGAGAGACTATAACTATGAACTCCAGAAATAATAATCAATGCTGAAATGCAGATTTTCTAGCACTGATGAGCATGTTTATGTAGAAATAAGATGGACCTTATGCAAAAATTACAAGGTCAGACATTATAGCCCTGATGAATGCTTAATTGGCATTTTAACCCTAGCAAAGCCCAAGAAATTCCTCAGACCATAACAAGAACAGTAGCTCCCTCTTAGTATAGCTGTAAAAGGCTAGCAACCAACAAGTTCTTGAAAAGGTTCCAGTTTTTGGCTCTGCACTTAAAGCTCATAGTTTTCCTTGAAAGCTCAGTCAAGCTTTTCCCAAGAAGCTGCGATATACAGCACCCTCTAGAGCTACTGACAAGAATGCCAGCACTATATTTTTTAAAACTAGTTTTTAACTAGTTTTATTACAAATTATTAATCAAAACACACATTTAGATGTCATTTGGCACAATAAGATTTTCAATACAGAGCACGTGAACTTACAGAATCTGAATGGAAAGAGTGGGAAAAAGTAAGGAGAGCCCTGTTTTTTCCAAGCTGACACTCTTACTGCAGTAAGGTAACGGGATGGACGAGAACCAACAGAACAAACTCTTCTGAATGTATATTACGGGCCATAGTAGGATGGTTGTAGCGCAGTGGAAGCAATGAAAATGAGACCCACTGTCCACCTTCCTACACCTTAACATTGTTAATTTCTGTAGAAACAGGAACTTGTTCCCCCATAGCAAAGGTCTCACAAATTTTAGGCATACCATTAGACATAGAAAGTAGATGAATGGGCAGGTACAGCACTATTTCCTTCCACCAACTGTGTGCCAAGGGACACAATCAATACCACTTCAAACTAAGATTTTTACCCCTCAAATTTACTTTCAGTTTATTCAGCTGTCGCAGCTGACCAATGTAATTTCATAGAGCTTTTCTAGCTGACTTACAGCTCATTAAAAGGAATCATTAAATAGATGCAACCAGAAGTGATCGAGTAAAGCTGCGAAGAGCACAAACCGAACATTTCTCAAAGAACTCAGTCACAGTGGGAAGAATTTCCAAGAAGCTATTACATTGAGTAGGCTTAATATACAAAGTATACTAGTGCTCAGATAAAACAACTGCTTTGTAATACAAATTTTGAAGAGTGCTTGCCGCAAAATAAGATTATTAAAATTACGCAGTGTAACACAGAATGAGCCATCCTGTCACTTTTTGACTACCCTGTTGCATTACATTTTTGTGCAGAAGGGAAGAGATGCTCACTTAACAGACTGCCAGTCCACTGTAGTGGTTAAAGGAGAGCTTCTGTCAGCTGTGAAGGTCCGGCCACGGCACTCAGGAACAAGGCACTGGAACAACAGTAGTTCTAATAAATTCTCAACCTTTTTTTTTAAATCATAATTTGAAATTGCCTTATTTGATTTAAAAAAAAAAAGGAGAACAAAGCAATGTGATTCATTAACACAATTTCAGGAAAAAAACTAGTTAAATTAGGACTACAGTTAGCACAGACAGCTGAACCCAGACTCATCATTGTTAGAGCAAATACAGCTGAATGTATGATCCCCTTGGTCAATTGGTTTGAGTTTTTGAGTGTTGGGGAGGGGAGATGGGGTGTGGCTTTTTGTGTGGGTTTTTTTTGTTTGTTTGTTTTTTTGTTGGGGATTTTTTTGTTTGGTTGGTTAGTTTTTGCTGTGGTTTTGTTTTTTTGTGTGTGAGGTGGTTTTTTGTTTCTTTGTGTGGTGTTTTGTTTGTTTGTTTTTTAATTACTTGCAGATGTTCCAGAGGAGATAGCTTTTTCACTTGAGCACATCAGTTAACATAAAATAACTGGGTACTTTCTTCAGTCTAATGATTTTTAAAATCCAGATAAAAGCCAGTGAAATTAATAGAAAGTTCTAAACAAAACCCACAAAAAAACCCCAATCTAAGCATAGAAAACCACCTCAGCAAGGTGGAGGCGGCTTTTTAAATGTAACTGGCAAGATGGAAACAAAGAGATATCCCCCCTCCCCGCCCCCAGATTTGAGGGAGTTCCTACATACTGCTTTTATTTCAGCAGGATCCTATTTTTTTCAAATAACAAGGGTATAGAGTAATACAAAGTTGTATGGTAAGTTTAATTTTTTCTAATGCATCAGTTGTTTAACCCAGCTTTAAGGATTAGAATTTTATTTTTTTAATACCAGTGGTGCTGCCTTTTGTCAAGTCACTACAGATACAGGAAAGTACGATGTTAGATGGTTTTAACTGACCTTAGTTGGAAGAGTATACTTTCCATCAGGCAGAGGAACACTCTGCACATCTCCACATTTGCCACAGACAAAAGCTAGCTTAGTGCAGAGAGGCTTGATGTTACTGACACGCACAACAGTACCACGCAAGGCAATATATTTTCCATAGCAGTTGGCCCGAACGTTTTTCAGCTGAGTTAGCGGATCATAGTTGTATACCCTACACAGAAGTTAAGCATTAACACTTTGAAAGCTTAGTATACTTAAATGCAGAACATCCACCCCCTCCCCCGAAAAAAAACCCCACCAAATCCAAACAAACAAAAAATCCCACACCCAAGAACAACAGGTTTACACACCAATTATTAAGAGTAATCCAGAGCAATGATTAGAAATATTTTGTCTGTGGACCCATGGCATAGTCTTTGATTCTGTTCTAGAAAGCAGCGTAACATTTAAGATTCCCTAAGTGTATATTCCTCAACAACTGTACAGTTTATATAGTGACACCTCCCTCCTGTAAACAACCAATACCAGCAATACAACAGAAATTACTTTATAGTCATCTATAACCGTCTCTTTAAATTACTTCAGATTAAGACCAGAGTTTAGACTTGCAACACAAAACAATCAAAGATTTATTATGCCTATACTCCAAGGAAGGGTGCATTTTCACATTTCAAGGGCATAAGAACCTGTCATCAGGTACAACACACTGCACCTTGTTAAGGACAACAAGGAATACCTAGCCAAATCATTCAGAATAACAAGCTTTAAACAGAATCATTTACTGCAGAACAGACTTCACGAGATTGTCTAGTCCAACCCTCCTGCTCAGGCAGGGTCAGCCAGAGCAGGTTTGCCCAGTGTCGTGGTTTAGCCCCAGCGAGCAACCCAGCACCACACAGCCGCGCGCTCACTCCCCCCACCCCTGTGGGATGGGGGAGAGAATTGGGAGAGCAAAAGTAAGAAAACTCATGGGTTGAGACAAGAACAGTTTAATAATTAAAATGAAATAGGAATAGTAATAATAATTATGGTAATGATAATAACAATGATTATGATAACAATAATAGTAATGATAATATAATAAAAAGGAAAACAACGAGGGAGAGAAATGAAACCCAAAAGGAAAGGAAAAAAAACAAACCCAAAACCCCACAAGTGATACAACCGCTCACCACCCACTAACCAACGCTGCCAGTTCCCGAGCCGCGATTGCCCCCTCTTCCCGGCCAACTCCCCCCAGTTAATATACTGGGCATGACATCATATGATATGGAATATCCCTTTGGCCAGTTTGAATCAGCTCTCTTGGCTGTGCCATCTCCCTTCCCAGCTTCTTGTGCACCCAGCAGAGCATGAGGCTGAAAAAGTCCCTGACTAGTTCAGCACCACCCAGCAACAACTAAACATCAGTGTGTTATCAGTATTATTCTCATACTAAGTCCAAAACACAGCACTGCACCAGCTACAGTGAAGAAAATTAACTCTATCCCAGCTAAAACCATGAGACCCAGGTACACGTCCAGCTGAGCTTCGAATACATTCACAGATGGAGACTACACAACCTCTCTCACAATAAATGTGAAAAAAAACTCGCATGGAATTTCAAATGTTTTAATTTGTACCCACTGTCCCTCCTCTTGTCACTGACTGGGCACCAGTGAGAAGAGCTTGGCTCCTGAAATTCAAGGTTTTCCCTGCTTCCTCCGCTGAGGACCCTGACCACCACCATCTCACTGTTCAACCCTGCCTATGCTGCAGAACCATTTTAGGAGCATGATACTTTATTGACTTATTAAATACTTTCCTCTACAGAAAAATGGTCCATACAAGGAATAATAACTATTACCCGTTGTAGTTTAGGTCTAAATCCTCCAAATCAACTTCCTTACAAAAGATGAGCCTTTTGCTAACAAATGCCTTCCCAACTTCTCTGGTAAACAGCAGAAATTTACATACATTGCTCGGTTTTTAATCAATGTGTTTCACGGAATAGTTGTTCTTCCGTTCTATTTATAAGCTTTTCTAGCTATAACCTGTTTGTTTAGCTTATAAGCAGGTTTTGTTTTGCTTTTGTCTTTATAACAGTTTAGCTTTTGTCTTGGTGAAGAAAAAAGCAAAATATACACTGTTTTCCCGCAAATAGCTTCACAGAGTCAAGTCTCTCAATAAAATAAATAAGCAAGCCTTTACCACCCTGCGTGGACACTGACAACCATTAGACAAGAGGCAAACAGATCCCCCTGAAAACAAAACAAAGACTCAACACCCATTACCTAGCATGAATGAGAGGGACATTTATTACAGGTTCTCCATTAAGTGGTAATCCTTCCTGCACCTGCAGCTCTGCAGCATGCCTTTCCAGGTCCTTCGTTAGCACCTAGACCGAACAGAAAGGCAGACACAACTGGAGTAGGGATTCAATTTGCTATTAAGCTTGATTACCATCCCTTATGATTCGCCACTGATGAAGTCTAAAGAGCATTCTGCTGTCCGGTGACCCTGGCTGGTGTTTTTCTGCTTCTGAACAGTTTTAAGCTTCATTTTAAATGGAATTTTAAATCAACATATTTGTTGTGTTTGTTTCTTTAATTAAAGATTACTGTACACATTTTTTTTTAAATGCCGGACAATATGTGGAGTTTTGGTTGACTAAAGCACAAATATCTGAGAACTTGCCTGTCAACAAGCAGTAAATTGCTACTTTAAGAGACAGTCAGCAGAGCCAGGAATTCTTGAATCTGCTCACTGTTCACCCACCAGAGCCATGGTTCTGCTGCACGAGGTGGGACACGCAGCACAGGTAACTCATAGCATGCTTAAGAAAACCTCAGGAATTAGAACTCCCCATAGGGAATAACATAAGTGTTAGAACTATATTTAGTCTTAGCCAATTACTTTGAAGATGAATAAGCAGAATACATCAGGACTAAAGCATTTCAAAACATGATTTTGAAGGCCATTTAGAAATGGTGGAAAGATGGAAGAGTTTGAGTTTTGAATAAACAGTAAATTTCTGTAAGACAGAAAAACAGAGATTTGGGTTTTATAACCTAATTACCTTTAAGTCCCACTGATTCTTTGTGAGGGTTATGCTTCTATGTATCAGAACACCGTATTTACCTGATGAATTGCCAGACCCATACAGTGCAGTATTTTCTGAGGCATATCCCTTAATTCAGTAGATATATTTGGTATTGATTTAGTTATTTCTCTGTCTTGTATGAGTTCCTTATAATCCACAAGAATACTTCCTTTTCTTTCTATTTCATCCTGTGAAACATTTCGAGTTATTAAATACACTTCAAATTATAAACACGACACACCCAAATCATGTCAAACATTTCATATCTATGATGGAGGTTATTTTTGATGGAGAAAATGCAAAAAATCTGTAATTTTATTGTACCAACAATAGGTTGCGGTGGGGAGGTCTTTTGTTTTGCTTTTACCTTATCATAAAGCTCAATGCGTTGCATGAAAAACTTCTCAAAGGCTTGAGTCTTCAGGACAAAAGGAGACTTGTCAGCATAAGCTAATTAGAAACACATTGCATTAGTAATTGACATAAAGAATTAATTCCATTTCACAAAATAACACGAACAGGCAATTTCTTCTCCATTATTTTTCTGCATTCCAAAACAGAGGAAGATGGTAGATCTCTACAGTACCACAGTAATGTTCTGAGACCTGTTATAACACAGAACTTTGTCTAAGATGACATAGGCCAAGCACACGGGATCAATAAAAGGACAGCAGAGGTATGCTTAGTCCAGCCTTTGACAGGCTGCAGGTTTTATGTGGCTAATTGAACAGGTTTAAGAAAGATCACATTTAATACTATTCAAGATTCTTTTCCAGGGTTTGGAGCCCACAGGGATTACAGTTACGCCACAGGACCAAAATCTCTCCTGTACGCACATTTTTATGTAACAAACATGAATTTCAGTTGCTTTCTGTTGAACTTATCCCCTCTACTTATAACCAACTGTACAAAAAAAAATAATAATAAAGTACTTGTTACTTATAATTTTGGTCTAAAAATACCTTCAGAGAAATAAAGTTTCCAGCCCTTATATGGAATAAACTGGTCCAACGTTGACTGAACTAGTCGAGATCTTACTACAAAAAATAAAGCGAGAATTAGAGCGACGCGGGTGCCAAAGCTTTGCACGTTTTGCTCTCGGCGACCCTGCCGGGCGGGCCGGGGGAGGCGCAGGAGGGAGGGGGCTCACCAGGCTCGGGCAGCCGCCGCCACCCTCTCCGCAGCTCCCTGCCCCGCCGGGCGCACCCGCGGCCCCCGGGGCGCCGGCTCATCTTCGCCTGCGCGGCCGGGAGCGAAGGCGCTGCGGAAGCCCCGGGCCCCGCCTGCTCACCACGGGGACCGGCGGGGCAGAGAGGAGCCCCGCCGCCACACGGCC
>VZTV01047506.1:4190-21712 GCA_013400875.1 Anhinga rufa
CAGATATCCACCTGCACCCCATGGAGGGCCCCACACAAGAGCAGGTAGATGTGCCCTGAAGGAAGTTGCAGTCTGTGGGGACTGGGAAAGCAGATGGTCATGATGACAGATCAACATTTCAGGGCAAATAATGGCCTAACAATGCTAGCCTGATTCTACAGCTGCCTAAGCAAAGCTTGATCACAACTACAGTCACTGCAAGTGAGCATTTGTATTGAACTGAGGCAGCAGAACAACCAGAAAGCAGCAGCATGTATCACAACTTATCTTCTAATGTAGAAGGAGCAGCACTCTAAAGTCCTGAGATATTTGATTGATAAATCAAGCCAGAGGTTGTTCAGCAATTCCCCTCCCCTCCCAAACCCATCTCCAAACCCCAGTTCCCAAGTAAATACACATTAAACCCTGGCCTGTGATACCTGACAGGTTAATGTGCAGCATGACTGTTACATTAGAGATGGAGGAATGCAAAGCAATTAGTTATCGAGTATTGATAATTTACATAAATGTAGCATAAACTGGAGAAAATTAGTCCTGAAGAGAGAGAAAAGTCATCTCTGGTTTTCTGATCCTTTCTTCACCCTTCACAGGTTTTATTGTTGAGCAAGAAAAGATGAAGAAGAAAAGCACACAACAGGTCATTAGAAGCCAGGAACTGACAAGAGAAGAATGAAAACTGTACTGCAGAAATCACAAGCCTCACTCCCAACATCTCAAGTTTGGAATCAAAGACACTCTCCACTTTGTCACAAGATTTTGCAGATCTAACATTTTTCATAAACCATTACATTGACTTGCATAATAAATGTGGTAGTAGTCCAAAAGCCTTGTATTTTGATCATAACCTGAACTGCAGTCATCTAGTGGCAACACATTTCCCTGTGATTAAATTGGAAATGTTCTGACCCTTGTCCTCACCATCCTTCAGATTTACAGTGGTCAAATGGAGTATTTCCTCTGGCACTGGGGTGCTCTGAGGATAAGCATACTCAGATTCTGCCATAATAAAGTTCATGTAAGTAGATTTGCAGACATGATATTCTTTCTTCTGTTGTACTAGTTTTGGCTGAGATAAAGTTAATTTTCTTCACAGTAGCTTGCATGGGGCTTTGTGATTAAAACAGGGATGTTTTAGTTACTGCTGAGCAGTGCTTACACAGCATCAAGGCCTTTTCTGCTTCTCACTCTGCCCCGCTAGCGAGTAGGCTGGGGTTGCACAGCTGGGAGGGGACACAGCTAGGACAACTGTCCCCAAATGACATGGGGAAGAAGGAGGAAGTGGGGATGTTTGGAGTTATGGCATTGACTTCCCAAGTAACCATTACATATGATGGGGCCCCACTTTTCTGGAGATGGCTGAAGACCTGCCTGCTGATGGGAAGTAGTGAATGAATTCCTTGTTTTGCTTTGCTTGCGTGCGCGGCTCTTTCTTTACCTGTTAAACTGTCTTTATCTCAACCCATGAGTTTTTGCACTTTTACCCTTCTGATCCTCTCCACCATCCCATTGCGAGGAGGGGGGAGTGAACAAAGTGGCTGTGTGGGGCTAATCTGCCTACTGGGGTTAAACCATGCCCAAAAGCAATTATGTAATCTTTTTCAATTAGCTATTGATGTAATTCAAATAAATAATAAACTGTGTTGACCATGGACTGTAATTTTCCTTTATTTCATGTGGCTTGCTTAATTAAATTAGCAACATCATTTGCATTTGTTGGATACAGTGGGTTCCAAGCTGCTGCCAAAAGGAAAAATAGTAGCAAGTTGAACCTCTCACAGTAGGGACAGCAAAGGTTTCTTATTTTGATTTCACCTTGACCCAGTGTGAGAAGTATTCCACAGCAAGCCTGCTGACACAGCCAAGGTTTAGAGGTGCAAAAACACTAGCAGTTGCAAATTCTGTCAGAAAGGCACTTAGCACTTTCTGTGCAAAAGCTGGCCACTTCTTTCACTTGCACCCTGCAATAACAATCCCTGAAATCAATGGAAAAGCTTCTTCCTGTGTCCTGAAATCTATTTTTCTAGTCACCTGAAATCTATTCATAGAAGATATATTATCTTTTGCTAGTTTCCTTAAAAGTCACTTCAACTGTGGGAACCTCTTTGCCCTAGAACTTTTTTAATTGTCTGTTGCATAATAAGAAAACCAAAACCATAGCTGTTTCCATATCATTACAGTATCTCAACATCTAGTCATCTTCTGACATTTACTTCTGGAAATAAAGACTTCAAGGAATCCATACTGCGTCCCCCAGTTAGGCCAACACAGCAAAGGATCTGCCCCAACCCCACAAAGCGTAAGATCCATTTATGCTAAAGACCCATATTGTAGCTTCAAGGCACTAACAGGAAATAGTTGTGTGTGTTAGCACAGTCCAGGGGAGCTTAGCTACTGACAGATTCTCTGCTGCTGCAGAAATTTAATGGTTTTGATGGCAGGAAAGTGTCAGAATCATCTCTAGCAGCCAGTACAATGCCAGTTCAAAAGCAGCAAACCCTGATTTTGTGCTAAATTTATCTTACTGTTAATGGTACACTCAATCCGAGTGTAGGGTAAGAAGTTAATTTCAAAGCCTCAGACTAGCACATTTGTGTCTCTGCTTCAGACTTGCCTATTTGCTCTGAAAATTATTGTCTTTCCCAGTATTTTTACAGCTCTCTTGGCCAACGTATCTGAACACTCTGCAACCTGTAATGTATTTACCCTCAGAGCACCCCTGAGGGCAGTAGAATGCAATTATCCCCATTTTACTGATGGGAAACTGCAGTATAAAATAGATTAAGCTGTCCACACAAGGATCAAGAGCTCTTTGTTCTACTTATTGCGAGCAGGTCATCTTGCTACTAGTTTTCCATTTGGCTCGAATCCCAACTGGCAGCTGATGACCACATCCAGCTGACAACTCTCTGCTCCAAGAAATCACCAAGAAAACCCAAACCTTAGTAAAATTTTGGTCAACTAATCATTCAGTTCTGCTTCTAGTTAGTTACACAGGTGTGAGCCCACTGTATCTCCATGATACCCATTGCCATAGGTAAGATCAGCATACTTCCCCATCTTTAAACGCATATAACACTCTTGGCAACATGGCAGAATTTCACACCAGCTTGATTCAATACTTGCAAGAGTTGTTATGCATTTCATGGCTAGCTCTTCTCTCCCCACCTTTCCAGTAGGCCAAAGAATACAGATACTGTAGCTTTTAATGACACTTTAGTTTAGAATACTTACAGTTCTTTTATCTAGAATTTCTGTCCTGTTGCTACCAGGGATGGTTTCCTGGGGTGTTTTTGGTGTTTCAAAATACATTATTTTCACTAGGTGGTGGTTTATCGTTCACTATGGTGTCCACAGTTTTACTACACCACTAGATCAGTACTCACTCTGACAAAGTAATCATTTTCTTGGATGTAAAAAGGTCACAGGAGGTACACAGAGGGAGAGACAGGAAGGGAATAGCGAGGAAGGACAATAGGCCAAAATCCGGTTTGGTATAGACTCATGGAGTACCTATCACCAGAATAGTGTTGGGGGAGATTACTTATATGGTTTTACCTACTTCAGCTGACAGTGTTCGCAACAGTTACTTAGATGAGACATAACAGGGAACTGATCAACTGCTCTACAACATACTCTGTGGCCCAAGAAGAATGCTAGACTGGTACATAAGATCTTGCTTCACATCTTCCACTTAGCCACGTTGGTATTTTTCACTGTACATCCCCCTTTTCACTGTACACTGCAATGGCATCCATTCTGAGCCACGCACTGGTAAACAGCAGATCTGGAGATATGCAGGTCATGAGGCCACATGGCAGCTTCAGAGCACTGGTAGCTTCCAAATACTGATAAGCCCACTATTGCGGTTTAGCCCCAGCCAGCAGCTCAGCCCTGCCCAGCTGCTCGCTCGCTCGCTGCCCCGCCGGCGGGACGGGGGAGAGAATCGGAAGGGTGAAAGTGAGAAAGCTCGTGCATTGAGATAAGAACAGTTTCATAATTAAAATAAAACAATAAGAACAACAACAACAATGAGAGAGACACGAGACCCGGAGGGGAATAAACAGCCACACCAAGCCCCACGTGCTGCAGCCGCTCACTGCCCGACGCTGCCAGTCCCGGAGCCTGCCCCGCCCCAGCTCCCCCAGTTGGCATACTGGGCATGACATCATACGGTATGGAAGAGCCCATTGGCCAGTTTGGATCACCTGCCCTGGCTGTGGCCCCTCCCCTCCCGGCTTCTCGTGCCCCCGGCAGGGCACGGGGAGCTGCAGAGGTCCCGGACTAGTGCAGGCGCTGCTCAGCGACACCGAGCCAAAGCGTCAGGGTGCCCTCAGCACCGCACCAGCTACAGCGAAGGAAATTAACTCTGTCCCAGCCAAAACCAGCACACAGACTAAGAAATGATACATGTTTTTTCAAGTGTTATGACAGGTATTCAGTACCAACAAAAAAAGAGGTCATCCTACCTGCCATATGACATAGTACATGATTATTGAGGTCATGTCATTAACTTGTGAGATTTACTTCACTTCAAGGAAATCCAGGCTCTCACAATGGTGAAGCCAATGTATTTGGGTTCTCAAAGCACTCTCAGATCTGTGGATTGGTATCTGCATCCTTCCTCTTCTTTTCTCCTCAGGAGCTGGACCTGTAATATTTTATGTCCAGCTGCTACAACACACAAAGCAGACTACATGTCATGATCTGAGCTATATGTATAATTTCAAATTCTGTATAGACATCCTGATACCACAAGAACACTACTAAAATCTAAATAGGAATCTCACATAAAAAAAACCAAACCCAACAAAAACCAACAAAACTGCACCCCCATACCCTGCCTCCAAAAAAAATAATCCCCAAAAGGAATCCTCAGAGAAAGGCAAATACAGAGAGCCTGGAATATTGCCCTGGGATCAGAATAAGAGATTTGGAGCCAGTACCACACAACCTTCTAGGGGTTTTAACCACATGAAATTCAGAATACATTCATTTATGCTTGTTTCAAAATCTGCACCAGGATGTACACCTAAATACTGTCAACTAGAAAACAAAATGTCAATTCATCCTGCAAGGCAAATTTCAGAAAGTTTTCTCCCAAGTTTCAGACTTGTCTACAAAAAAACCTCAACTATCTTTAAAGTCAAGGAGAGTAAAGCCTCATATCCAGATCCAAATACAATAGTTCAGTTCAGGGGAGAAATGAGGCACTTTCCCCTCTTATTTTACAAAAGTATAAACCAAAATTAGGTTCAGACTACTGCTAGATGCTATATATGTTGAGAGACACACACCATATTTTTTACTTTGAATAATCATTCCTTTTTATGGAAAAAAATGTAGATAAGTCACTAATTTTTGGGTTCACTTAAAAAAGTCCAAACAATAAAATCTTAAGCTTTAATCCTACATTTCAAGATGGGACAGCCATCAAAATCCACTCATTCTAGAAACAATCCAGTAAAGGAAATCGCTAAAGTTGACATACCACATATGATGAGAAACTAGAACTCCATAGAAGGGTCTGAAGGAATAAGCAAGAGGCTTCTCTTGGGAGCTCTTCTAGCCCATGAATACTATGGGAAAGTGTGCAAATTGCAACTCAATCTCTCAACCACATTAAAGACAGTGTGGATGAACTGTCCTAGGACACTAGGATTCTATCCAACCCTCCATTCCCAGCTTTGTCTCTGATCTGATGAGAGGCAGTGTTCTTTTATTTTAAAGATGAGGGAAGGGAGAATGATGCATCTAATTTCCTTGATAAAGGTCTCTATGCTCCAAGGGCAGAGATGTCACTCAGAAGCCAGGTATTACTATTAGGTAACAAGTAGGACACAACAGTACTGGAGACAACGTAACTAACCTTCTGTCCTTCATTCTCAAACAATATCACCCCAATGCTTTTACCCAGCACTTGGAGTTCTGTACATAAAAATGTTTAATAAATCCAGACACTAACATCAAATATCCAAAGTAATTCTAAACAACTGGAAAATTATATAACTGGGGTAGAAGGTCTCTTTGCTCACTTCTAAACCAGGGTTTTCTTTCCAGGACCGTATCTCACGTCTCCCTCCTACTTTGAAGAAAAAGCATATTACTGTTTGTGTTCATAGCATATTACTGCTTGTGTTTTTAGATTAGTTCCTAGTGAATGAGATAACCTGGCCCTTATTCTCCTTTCATTCACCCTGGATTAATAACTGATTCTTCATTATTTTCAAAAACTTGATTACACAGGGCATCATACAAAAGGCAGCCTACTTCCTCCCTCCTGCTTTTACAGAGCAGGATCTAAGAGGCTCAGCCAGAACAGGTGACCTGATTTCAAACTCCTCAACAAAACATTTTCTTGCTCTCTGAACTCCTTCTTTCAGCCATTGTTTTCCTATTTAGACAGCCTGTTTTGAAACAAGGATCATTGCTTCCTGGGTGCATTGAGCTGAGGCTTCCATCCAAGTTTAGGCATATAGCCTCTATTGAAATCTAAGTAACAGCAGGACTGCATTCAGAGCGAGACAAGTCCTACCACTAACATCTTCACAGTTCTACAGCATCATACAGGCCAGGCGAACAATAACTCACATCTTTAGAAAAACCCACCAAAACCCAAACCCCAAAAGAAACCCAGCCTCACCAAATCAAAGGTTATATAGTTTTTTTTCTCTAACAGGTCTGCCTTTCTCAAGAACATTCCGTTAATTTAATGATGGTAATCTATTTCGGGTTGAACTGTTAAGATTTTTAGACATAGCATCTCCCTGAATTCATTATAAGCCTGGGGCATCATGGGAGAAGAAAAAAATTACTTTAAATAGATATAGATAAAACAGCAGCCTTTCACAGAATCACAGAATCACAGAACGGTAGGTGTTGGACAAGATCTCTCGAGGTCCCTTCCAACCCCCCTGCGTGAGCAGGCACACCCAGAGCAGGGGGCACAGGACCGCGTCCAGGCAGGGTTTGAATGTCTCCATGGAAGGAGACTCCACAGCCTCTCTGGGCAGCCTGTGCCACTGCTCTGGCACCCGCACAGGAAAGGAGTTTTTCCTCATATGTAAGTGGAACTTCCTGTGTTCCAACTTGTGCCCATTGCCCCTTGTCCTGTCATCGGGTGCCATTGAAAAGAGTCCAGTCCCATCCTCCTGACACCCACCCTTCAGATACTTATAAGTACTGATGAGATCCCCCCCTCAGTCGTCTCTTCTCCAGGCTGAACAAACCCAGGTCTCTCAGCCTTTCCCTGTAAGGGAGATGCTCCAGTCCCCGATCATCTTTGTAGCTCTCTGCTGGACTTGCTCAAGCAGTTCCCTCACCTTGAACTGGGGGGCCCAGAACTGGACACAGTACTCCAGATGCAGCCTCACCAGGGCAGAGTAGAGGGGTAGGATGACCTCCCTCGACCTGCTGGCCACACTCCTTTGAATGCAGCCCAGGACACCANAGGCTACACTCCATCCCTTCATCCAGGTCATTGATGAATATGTTGAACAGGACTGGACCCAGTACAGACCCCTGGGGGACTGCACTAGTCACTGGCCTCCAACCAGACTCTGCCCCATTGATGACAACTGTCTGAGTTCTGTTGTTCAGCCAGTTCTCTATCCACCTCACTGCCCACTCATCCAGTCCACACTTCCTTAGCTTGTCAATGAGGATGTTATGGGAGACAGTGTCGAATGCCTTGCTGAAGTCGAGAGAAACAACATCCACTCTCTCCCTGCAGTTTTTCAAACATATGCCTTATGCCTGCAGACCCAATAGTCTGAGCAACATTATTTAAAGAAAGAAGCTGGTCTGAGCTCTCTTGAATTGTGTTAAAGTTTCCCTCTCTAAAACAAGAGATCCTTACACCTCAAAGGGTTTGTGGGCATAATGTCACTCTTAGCCAGAACTAATGGAGGACATGAGGATAGAAGACAGACTGATTCCATGTGGTCTTTTTTTTTCTCAGTTTGTCAGAAAGCTAAATATTCTCATCCAGTTTCTGTTCAGCTAGTTTCAATAGAAGCAGCTTTCAGTTAAGTTCTTTTCAGAAGGTGGGTTGAAAGCAGATAACTGAAGTGAAGCTATTAAGATGGTGTTTATAACACACAAGATAAAAGGCATAAATAGTTCTGAGCTGAATAAAGGAAGCAAATTCTGCATCATCTTCACTGTGAACATGTACAATCCACAGAAGGCAACTGGATCACCCTAGAGGCTTCTAGGAGAATTTGTTTTAAAACTGTACAATGTAAAAAGGGAGTCAGAAGATGCAGTAAAATGTGAACTCAAACAGGACTTTCCTTGATACACTCTTTCATGTCACCTTGTACTAGCTGTTTTCTGTTGATGCTTGCCTATCTTTCCCCTCAGAAGAAAATCCATTTGAGTGACTTTTGAAATATTTATGGAAGTAGGTCCATTTTTTCTGAATCATGGTGTTCAAAGGCATATTTTGCAAATCAGTTGCTATGTAGCAGTCACTCGAGAACAGATTCTTCTATCTTTAGTGAACGTAAGTGAAATCTGAGCCCTAATAAAGTAAAAGGGGAATCCTCTGGTGCATAAGGTTTGCTTCACAACAGGAAAAGGAAATTATGGTAGATGTAGTATGTGAAAGAGCAAAGTGTCATGCTGCCATCCACACCAGATCTTTTAAACACAAAGTTATCACCTTCAACAATGACAGAAAGTGGCAGCCTAAATTAAATATCACTTATTTGCCCCTAGAAAAGATACAGCACAGATAGCAACATGAATTCAAGTTCCCAAGCAAGACCACAGCAAGGGCTCAGAGCACGGCCATGTCCTTACACCACTGATCACCAGTCTCCAAGAGGGTACATTTCTGGTGCTAGTCACAGAATTGATTTGTTTCAAGTGGAGAACAACACTACTGAGAATGAACAGCACCACCCTGATAATCACACACAAACATGACTGAAGCAGGAAACACCACATAGCTGCTCTATAGTCTGTCAGAGCTACACAGTTTATATATTTGGAAGATATATTAAATCTTATGTCAGAAGGCTAAAGCCTGTCACACATATTAAAAACCAGATTTCAATGTGATATGAGGTACACATTTTCCTCCAAGGTTCTAATATCTCCCTCTAAAGCATTTGGTATGGGCCTTTGGTAAAGTTTGCTTTTCTAGAGAGTTTAGTGCTGAGCCACTTCAACAGTTTTGGAATTTATTCTCCTTACTGCTAACATTTTGATCTGAACTCTGTGTGAGAGCAGTAGCAAGAACCTCATGGACCAGCAACTAGAATCCTCTTGAAAGCACTTACCTCAAAATTTCTGCAAACACATCTATTTCATCTCTAGATCAATTAGGTTTTACTGCCTGTTGCAAGTATTGGAAGACTGCTCCAGGATTAACTGTTTGAGATTTCTTTCTAATATCCTGCCTAAATACATTTTTCTGTTTCCACTTTTTCCTAGTAATAACATTATTCTTTAGATTAAATATTTTCTTCCATTTCCACTGTTTTAAGAGAACTATCACAGCCTCAGAGGGAATATTTGTTGCGGGGAAAAAAAAATCATTTTTTTTTTGTAATTGTAGTAATAGAAATGGTCTCAGTAAAGTCAGGGAAATATCAATCACAGCTTTTAGAAAACACCTACTGCCTAGTTCTCATTTGCTATTTCTTGCATTGTATTTAGAAAAAAAAGCCAACAGGACTCTAAAAGCCTGCCCACTGTTTAAAAAGTTGATGGAATCGGTCCTCTCAAAATAACATTATGAAAACGCTACCTAAGAAAAAGTGTCATAAAACAGCTTTGAAGAAACCCTTAAAAGGGAAAAGCAGATTCTGTGCCAAAGAGAAAAGCCAGCAGTGCTATTCTCCAATGACAACACAGTACTATCTGCCACTTCAAAATCACATGGTCACGCAACACACATTAAAGATTTCAGACACCACCAGTTCATTAGATAGACACAGTAAAAACTGGGATTTCCCCAAAAAAGGCATTGTTATGCTCACTAACATGACCTACTAGTAGCGCCTGCATGAACACAACAGCTGTAACATTTCTGTCAAAAAAGGTACCAATCTTGACTCAAAGTCTCCAAGCAATAAAGAATATGCTCTTTTCCTGTTTCAAAGTTAAATTTACACTCTCTATAAAACAACACATCTACAATATATGGGTAAGACTTTGCCAGGCTCAGAACAGCTCTGGAAACACAGGCTAATGTTGTCCAATGCTTTCAGGCATGTTGTTCCTTTTATGTATTGATCTCTCCCCAAGGTATTTTATTTCTCCTACAGACACTGAAATCTCAACAGCTTAATCACTGAAAATCTTTATAGGAAAGATAGTTTTGTCTTTTCCCTTCAGTTTTTATTATGCAATAGATATAATTGCTATTAGTTTGTAGTATGTAGAACAAACAGCTTTGGAAATTAATAGGCAAATTGAATTTAAGACATTAAATCAGTCTTAGAACCTATAAAACAACAGAAATTGTCCCATAAATATAGAAAGTGCTGTAGTTAGTGAAAGTAGATTACAAAGTTCAGAGTGAACAAAAAAAAAAAGCCTTCTTGTCCAGGGTAAGTTTATAACACACTAGCTGTAGAATACATATTATCAGCCCCAGTAAAGTTGCACCCACATTGACATACAGGAAAAATATGGAAAAAACACATTAAAATCCAAAGGGAAAATAGGTTGGAAAGGTGTTGATTATTAATTAGTTGCAGAACTTGATGGTGGACAAATGCTGGTGCATGACATTGCATGCAGAGAATTCAGAGTTATATATCAGTAGGAAATGTAACTTTATTATTTTTTTAAGATATTGTATATACTGCAGCTCATTAGACTGCCATGGGAATGTACATGGACACGAGGAAATTTTCACCAAATATTTGTTGAAATAATGTTACCTTTTATTCAGAGCTAATAATGGCATGCGACACCCTCTAATTTAAGGCTCTGAAAATGAGTCTGGAAAAATGTAAATTTTACTGCTAAAGAAATTATTGTCATTGTAATTACAAAGAGCTTGTCAAAGAAGGGTTGTGGTTTGTGAGGTTTCTTTTGGTTTTGTTTTTTTTTTTTTTCATTTAGTTTGTTTTTTAAAAAATTGTTCCACTTCACTTGAAGGATTAAATAGAAAAGATTTTGAATCAGTACAAAATTGAATCTATTAATGCCTAAGAAATTTTATTTAGAAGACTTGATTCATTACTAGTGTATGCAATAAGCCTAGGTGATTATTTGCACAAAGCTAATGTGGTTGTTATTTCCTTGTCTGATTTTAGATTTTCAAGCATCTGTTTCTGTTGTGGGAAAAAATAGAACCAGAGACAAAGAACATCAAACATGATTTTTATCTCTTACTGTATCAGCCATGACTCTACTTCTGAAACCCAGGAGGACCTACCAACATATAGTACTTTCATGAAGGAACGGCTGTCATTATTTTCCACAATTATTAAAGTACCAGTAACTAGGAGTACATCAACATCATTGGAATGACTAGGTAATTCCTGTTGTTAGAATAGAATAGAATAGAATCATTAAGGTTGGAAAAGACGTCTAGGATCATCAAGTCCAACCGTCAACCCAACACCACCATGTCTCCTAAACCATGCCCTGAAGTGACATGTCTACATGTCTTTTAAATACTCTACCACCTCTCTGGGCAGCCTGTTCCAATGCCTGACTACTCTTTCAGTAAAGAAATTTTTCCAAATATCCAGTCTAAACCTCCCTTGATACAGCTTGAAGCCATTGATACAATACCACCAGTCCTGAGTTCAAAATCCATGTGGCAGATATCAAAACATGTCAAGACTGTTACAAATAAAAATTACATAAATTATATATGATCTATATCAATACACCACCTTAATTTGCCTTTTGGCTTTTTGAGCCATTCAGATTAATTCAGGTGATATTTCCAAGTTTCTTCCTACATGTACAAGGGCCAGGAATAACAAACCATGAAAAGCCTCTGAGAATCACTGAATCTAAACCCCTACAATTGCTATATCATCCCTTTCCTAAAATGATGACCTTACATCTTCCAAGAAGTAGTTTTATGCCCTGGCTCCCCTGCATGGACACTGTTTTAAAACTGTAGATTTTGTTTTAAAGCAAAACAATGATTGTCTAATTATTATCTCTGACAATTACCTGACCCTAGGAACTTGGCCTTCAAGCAAGAAATCAAGTATTACGAGCCTCTTACTAGCACTGCTTAACATTCAGTGAAAGTGCTGTAGCATTAATAAACCATGCAGTATGCAAGTTTAGATTACAGCCGCTTAGGCCAAGTACTACAACAAATCACTGCAACAGTTAAGTTAATAAAATTTAAATATATGTAAGTGCACCTATATGCATGAACTGATATACATCATTAAGAAATTTTCAGAGGATATGTATGGAAACTTTCAGGTTTCTGTGACTGATACGAAGCTAAATTCAGAATTCTTGAAAATCCCACTCGACCTGAGGACCACAAGAGGGATATTAAGGCAGGTAAACTAAATCTTTGGGCTAATACTGTTCTCTGAGTGTGAATAAAAGACCCAGTGACAAGAGTTTCAGGAATGTAAGCATCTGCTTCTCTCAACTCCAAAGAAGGTCATGGATACTTGCTGTCTCTCCACATCAATGACTGGTAAACAGAAGTTTATTGTCTGCTGTACCTTTAAAAATAAAGATTTCCCTACTAGGGTTTCTCATAAGATAGTGGCTAAACAGTAACTTGTCCAGGAGCAGGCCATATGCTTACTAATTTTATTTATCAATACCATAGACAGAAGGATAAAAGATTCATGTAAACCTAAGAAATAATCTTACTTTTATTATTGACGCTTTTTCTTTTCTCTCTCTTTTTTTCTCTTTTAGTATAGTGCTGCTTAGCACAAAGGCATGAATCTGTGAATGATTTTTGTTGCTGGTCTAAATCAGCAAAGAAGGGTCAGTTTAAATGTGTTAGTAAAACCTTCATCTCAATCTGCTTTATTATAGCACTGTTTGTGACACTGTTTATATTGCAAAAATTATTTTGCTTTCACATCCCAGACATTTCACATTCTGAATATTTTCACAACTTGCTTAGTATACTGGTCTCAGTCACTCAAGGCATGCCATGGAGGATTAAACCATGGTATTACTGTGTGACAAATGCTAGTAAATGGGTTTGTTACTAGCACTCTACAGAAAAAAAAGGCAGGTTTTTACTCTTCCAAAACATGTGTGCTAATGTAGTATGAAGGACTGGAATTCTTTTTATGATTGAAAACATCTGTAGCCCATAACCTTGTTCTCATTCCTCTTCCTCCTTTTGTTCACTCTTACCACTTCCCCTCTTTCTTGACAACTTCATGTCTTGAAGTAGTAAACTATTTACAAAGCCTTTTACAGATATGAAGTACATGGGGTCTTGCTGGGGTGAGATTCCCTTGGAAGTCATAAAATATTTGCCACCTTTTCCAGAAAGGACAGATTTGTACTCAAGTGTAAGAATTAAATTTTTGCTTAAGTGCTTTCCTCCATAAGATAGATTTGTGAAGTACTCAACTGCTTTCCTGGTTCAAAGTCTTAGGCAGCAGGAAACAACTGCATATCCACTCTAAAAACTACTCAGAAAAGAGTTTTCATGTGAAATTCACCTCTTTCTTTTGGGTAGCATCAAATCCTTGCACCTGACAAAAAGCTAATTCTTTTTCCTTTGGGAATTGCATGGATCAATATTTGTTGTATGAGTTTCTTGGCATCAAGTTAGCAGCAAGTGTTCTAGTTAACTGTACTCATACATAATTAGATTTTAGACACACTCTAATATTATTTTTTTTTCAGGTCAGTGATCAAATGTGGTAGAACGAATTGAAAAGCAGCACATCCAAGTCTTCAAACAATCCTCTTATTCTATAACTAGAGATTGACATCTCTGTCCTTGCCCTGCTGCGAACTTCCGTACAGCAGTTTTTCTTGGTGGCCAATAATACAGCTACAATTGCTGTTTCAATAGTCATAGTAATGGCCTTTCCCTCATTCTCCCATTCAGCTAAAAACCTGCTTTTCTGCAGGGAGGGATTCTTCACTTCTTTACGTGCAACAGTGACAGCTCCTGTTGCTCTTTCCATTCTAATCACAGTGAGGAACAGTATAATGCATGTACTCATCTCCCATCATGACAAACACACTTGTTTGCTTCATAAGAGGCATATATGTGATTAGTTATGACCTTGCCCAAGGCTTTCATGGTTTTTTTCAGTGAGAGAAAGGGGAAATATGTGTGTGAGTACATATATGTATCCAAGTGGAGAGTTGTTCCCTGCTTTTTTAACCTCAAAACCACAAAATCAACTAATTTGAAACTAAATACTGACCTTTGGTGCATCTGTCCCTAAATACATGAACCCCTACTGTTATTTTGTGTCAACAGATACTCATTTTCTCTTAAATGTTTATGCACTGTAAATTTAGAACTGCATTTGTAATCATTAGACTTGATGCTAATTTAAATCTCAGTTTCTGTAACAGTCCAAGGTGCTGTAGAAGGAACAGATAAATGGGCAAAATCATTAAAAACATGCAAAACCAGAAAATTTGAAATAAAATACAATACTGAAAATGAATATGCATGCTATCAGCTTTTAAGCTGTAAGCTGAACAAGGAAACATGACTGCAAACCACAATGTACAAGTATAATAAGGGTAGTATTGTTCATGCCTTAAGATATGCAAATTAATTTCCTCCACATCTCAGATCTATAAGACATGCCAGGTTTGTCTAGTAGGCCCTCAGCTATGTTTCAGTTATTTATAAACACAAAATGGATTTTTTAAAAAATGCATTGTTTTTAAAAGTTTGCAAAACTCAACCATTCATTTAGGAAAAGGTACTAAGCATGAAGAGAATCAATTTGATATTACAAAAGAAAAATTTAATGATAGACATTTCAGGGTGGAAAATACATTATAATCCCAGTTATTATACTAACTGATATGTTACTTACATGGCCTCTCATACTTCTGAAAGTCTAGTCAGTTCTGGTATTCTGCTGAATTCTTAAGAGTTAGCGCTTGAACTATTTTGATTCCGCTTAGGAAGATGAAAATAAAGAAGGCAAACAAAACCAAAATAAACAAAGCCTAATTACTTTATATTAAAACTGTTTTAGAAAAAATAAACCCATTCAAAATTAGAGGTGGATGTATATCAATCCACCGCTTGAATCTGCTGCATTTATTTAAAGAGAAACTCAACCAATTAGATCTCCTTATACAAAGGAAATGACCAGTTAACCAGAAAAAGACCCAAAACAAACATAAAAATAGCAACACTTAGCATAAGAAACGAAACTTTCTGAACAGGACCATACTATCTCGATTACAGATTCCCAAAACAGCACTATGGAGTACACAAGTGGTGCATAGCCTAGCACAGACACAAGTTCCAACCACTAGGAGTGACAGTGTACAGAAAACCCATGTTTGAGGAACTGAGACCTAAAGTTTAATCAAAAGTATATTTACTTAATTCCCTTTCCAAAAAATCAAAGTCTTTCCGTTTCTGTGACACATGAAAGTTTTTGCCTTAACTCTGTTATGTTGAAATATAAAAGTGTTTTTAGGTTTTTCTTCAATAATTTATCATTAGAGATATCTAACACCTTTCAAGTTAAGGTTTCATCATCTGTAAAGAAAAAAGTCTCTTAATTCTAATCAAGTAATAGAAATGATTTAAAACTGTGCTTTTGCATTAATTGAATTCCAATTTTCATGCAAATTTAGTTTGACACAGACCATGAATAAAAAGGTAATTATCTAATAAATATGAAATAAATTATTCTCCATTTCTTAACATAATGGGGAAATGTAAAAATTAAGCATATGAATAAATGTATATTAGAGCAATACAANATGTATATTAGAGCAATACAAAATGCTAGAATAAATGTGTTTATGTAGAGCATATCCCCCTGATTAGGAAGAAGCAATGCCAAAACTACCATAAACACTACATTTAGTGACAAATAATAATCAAACCAATACAGTGGCTATAGCAGTTTATGAGAACAGTTATTTTTACAATGGATTACTCACAGAACGCACAAATGAAAAAAAATAATTAAAAGAATTAATAAAAGAATTTACATCTAGTGTTGTGGCTGACACTGTTACAAAAGTATCTGTCTAAAGATGGGAGGCACAAACAGTAGCTCAGCATTAAACAAAGGTAGATAAACTACTATTAAGTTTATTAATAGAAGCAGCATTAATACTGCCAAACACTTGTTCCAGCAGATTAAGAGCCTGTCTTGTAAGGAGTGACCCTGGGCTGAATTACAGTGCTGCCTTTCTTCAACTACTAATTAAAAAAAAAAACAACAACACCTAAGATGTGCAACAGTACAGCTACTTTACATAAATAGATGGCCAAATGCTGTATGCACTACTTCTCCCTGCTTCAGTGCGCCCTGTATATCAGGTATGTTACCAGATTTTTAAGTCAATAGACTGACTTATGCCCAAGGAAGCAATGTGTTTTCATGCAAAACTTCATTTTGCACCAAAACATAGTAGCAAGAAAGCACCAGACTTAAGACAGTTCACACAGCATAGTATTATTTATGGGCAAAGACCATTTTCAGAGACTCCTAGTCCTAGTGGTACTGACACTCCTACCAATTATTTTTTTTTGAGAAATGTCTTCCAAATCTTAAATAATCAAAAATGATCACCTAAAGAGTTCTGCTCAATTCAATACACTTATTAGAGCCCATGGGCAGCTGGGTCTTGGATGCAATGCTGAGTTTTGCAGTCCTTCTCAATCTCTTCCCTAGCTCATCTATAAAATACTTATTTGATTTCAGTTGTTCAAGTCTGTTATTATGCCACTCAATGAACAATAAATATTGCTTTTCCTCATACTGCAAATGATTAATTTTCAGTCTGCATTCTCTTTCAACATGCTACTTCTCAAAATTCACATCTGGATGGGAATGTCAATGCTCTTAAAATGTTTCTTTACTGTTTTCAGGAGGTTATAGACATAGTTAAGAATGATTAAAGGACGTATGACCCAACAGCAGCTGCTACAACAGTGAATAACACTATCATCCTGAGTTACACAGCCACATCATGATATTTTATGGCAGCCAGTGCCATAATTTCTAAAGGGTATCACTGTATACAATAAGGTCTCCATAACAAATTGACTGATATAATAGTTATAAAAGCATCATCTGAACCCACTTCAGGTAGCTGAAGACATCTCATGGGTTACAAGAACTTTATTTCCTGATTATTACTAGCACCTACCCACCCACCTCACAGGTAATAAACCAGTCAGATTTTGATTGATGAACAGGACTACAGTTTGTGTAGTCCTTGTTGTTTTATGGGAAATCTAGCAAAGCTCCTGCTGCTGCTTTCAAAGAGATCTTGCAACAAGAAGCTCAAGGCAGGGAGCAACTTTGCTCCATTAACTGGAACTAACTCCTCCATTTGCTCAGTTTCATGCCAATACTAGTGTCCTGGTTTCAGCT
>VZTV01047507.1:0-15544 GCA_013400875.1 Anhinga rufa
GATAGTTAGGCAAGTTTCCAGTTTTGACAATTAAAAGCTCACCTCTGTTTGGCTCTTGATAAACCTGAACCTTCCCCATCTCAACTCCTAAGCGCCTGCAGGAGCAGAAAAAAGAAAAATAGAAGTCAATACAGGAAAAAGAAGAGCAAAACAAATGCAAAGCCCATACAATGCAATAGTTACTAAAAAGGCTATATTCCACAGGAGAAAACCAAGAAAAGAAAACCCCAAACCGTAAAACCAGTAATTACAGTAGAAATCTCTTAACAAAGCATCTACAATTTCCAGAAGCTGCACTGCAGGCTAAGCTGAACTCATTTTCAAGTGAAGCTCAAAAGAACGAGCAATGGAAAAAAACCATAATGCTTGATTACTAAAGTATGTAACAATTTATAATTTTTGATATGTATTTCTATGTATTTTCTATATACATTGCCATATATAGAGAATGTATTTCTATATATATTACCATATATATGTATATACACGGCAAAATAAACATGCACAATGCTTAAAAGACCACCTTTAAATCATTCTTCTCTATAGAAAANTCATTCTTCTCTATAGAAAAAATGTCAGTGTAGAGCAAATAGGAAGTAGTAATGAGCTCTATTTGATCAATAACGGAAGACTAACATCTGCTATGTCTATCCCACTTCAGTATTAGCACAGACCCCCATCACTAAAAACATGAGACAACCGAGTATGCTACACACTTGCACTCTCCGTTCTCCTCCTATCTATATCTAACTTTACGTACGTAAGCCTCAGGAAGAAATCCATCGTGTGCAATGCTCCTGGTGATGTTATGCATCCTCATATGCATAGTACGCAGATAGTATGCATTTTACCATGCTATAGTAGCATGGGAAAAATTTCCTTAAGTCATAAAAGTTCTGCCGAAGCTATTCATGCATTTAAAGCTAAACAAACGTCCCTGTCTAAAATATACAGTGAGCAGAATGGATGTAACTTTGCCATCCAGGAAAACTGCTACAAGGAGTACGAGCAATTGATAAAAATTTCTGCCATGATTATTTAACACTATGCAAACATTAATTTTGCCACGTGTTCTCTAGAACATACCGCAGCCAAGCACAACCTGCCACCGAACAATTTAAACACAAGTTATTTTCTTTGTTACTGATCCATTTAAATATGCTGCGCAATATACTGCACTAGACATTCTTGCAAACCGTGGCAGTTTTCCTACGTAACTTCCCTTAAACAGAGAAATCAGTCTTCAGTAAAGTACGTCCCATCATAATAACGTCAAGATCTAAGCTGCCCTCCAGGATTCTACTTACTCAGCAATCCTCTTCGATAGTTCCATGCACGACGAATTGGAATTAGCTGAAAACAGCACCAGTCCACCCTTGGTTATATTCATGATGGCCCCAATTTCAGTTGATGGCACACAAAACATCAAACCTAAGTTGTTTTTCCACTTCTATAAGACTGCAAGAGATCAAAGGGCTGTTAAAGCCACAGCGTTAAAAACAAAAAAAGAAAAAATTTTCTCTGTTTAGAAAGCCATAAGCCTGTATTCTTTAGATTCATTATCCCCACTTTAATAGTTCCAGGAATATATCCTTACAGTACATTGCGACCCACAAGCCAAACCATTTACTGACCTAGCTCAGCATACCTAAGGAGGTGGCACAAAGAAGGGCACTTCAGCCTGCCCTGCCTTCCTCCTGCCCCCAGGTTTTCGTACCCTCCAGCAGAATGCTTCCGTGGAGGCCTCCAAAGATCCCCCCAGAAAACCTCCTAACTTCAACAGGTTTTTTCTTGGTTTGTTTTTTTTTTTCTTTTTTAAAATGTTTTCCTCAGGCTCTCATCTAGTAGCACAAATTTTCTTTTCCATCAGCTTGTTCAGTTCATTTTCCAGAACTGAGCAACGTTTATCAACTTTTTCAAGACCACAAAGCCAGTCAGAGATGAAATTAAGCTGAACAGAGCTCCTGGGTGTTGGCTCTGCTAAAATGCCTAGAAGAGTCTATTTCCATAGCTACGTATCTTTTCATCGCTTTGCAATAAATTATAAACTTACAAATAAGGATGAAATGTAAGGAAGAGTTCAATAAAGCTGGCAGCTGTAACTAACGACCTCTTGCACAACGCATCCACTTGGTGAAGCAGTTGTCATTCTTTGAGGCTAGTATTTCTCCTGTGAAAACAGGAGAAAAATATTAAGAGGAAATCTAAACAATATTTTTTTTCCCCAAATAAAGGCACAAATCACTAATCCCACCAAGGATTTGATGGGATTCCATCTTGACATTTTTTATTCTTCTTTGTAATATTTTCATGACTCCTACTACAACATTTTGTTCAAATAAAAGAAAAAAAAAAACACATTGACCAACAGCCACTGATAGATCAAAGTAGCATTCAACTCAAAATATCCTAGGCTACAGCACTTCACATCTGCTGTAAAAAATAGTCTGATCCTTCATCATCCATTTCAGCATTACGTAGGGGACTGAAAATATCAAATACAAGTGGCATAATTCAGAACAAAGTAAACAGAAGTTAGGATAAATCAATAACCTCCTTCTTGGTAAACATCTCCCTGCTAAGAAACGTAATTATGTAATAGTCACGCGTAATATGTTACAAAGAACTGATCGTGTGTCAACTATTAAGTACTCCAAAACAGCATCTAAAAGAAAAACAACAGTTTTCATACTTAGAGGAACAGCTGGCTAGCTCTATAAAGAAACTCATGCAGCCCACCTCTGCAACTAGACATACTCTTGCTCAGTTTGACCTCGTTGCAGAAACTGTACCTGATTCATTCTCAATTAAGAGCCAAAGTGAAGTCAGGAACTTCCCAACAACAGATCTCTTCATGAAGAGGCTGTGCTATGTACGCTCAATTGCCATGAATGAAAACCCGCCTGTCATCAAAAATTCCATAATGTGCAGAAAAAGAGCACAAGCAGCAACAACTTCAGCCGCAGAACACCTAGATGTTTCAACTCTACTAGAGCCTGGCATGCCCCCCTACACCTCTAAAGCAAGACCCCACCCCTTTCAGCCTTTGCTTTCAGATGAGAAGATTGAAAAAATATCCTAGAAGGCAGCATAATTACAGACATCCAGTCTAAAGCTCAACTATATCTCCATATCCCTCCCAAACTATGTACTTAACTATTTAAGAATTAAAAATCTATTTCTTAGCTAGCATTCCCTCCTTTGTTCTGCTGCACACTTACTCTCTGTAAACCCCAGCTGTTAACTAATGGCCATCATCCGTCAAATATTCATATGGGTGTTAAAGATACATCTTAAATCCAACAAAGCGAGCACGTACTAGAAATGCTTTTAGGGCTCAGAACGCCTGAAAGCACCCCGCTTGAGTGATTAGACGGGAACAAGGTAGAGACGGTGTTTTGAAGACACAGGGGGTTTTTCCAGTTGTGTTACCTTCTTTGCTCCAAGGATTAGGGATATGACAGTTAAGAGATCTGCTGAAAGACAAGAGTTGTTGGTTCCTGATTATTGTTCAGGGTGTGTTTTACACCACAATAAGATACTGACATATTCAGAAGCAACACTGAACATAGCTCTTCACATAGCCATAGATCAACAACTTTCTTGCGGATGTACTTGAGCAGCAACACGTGGGCTACAGCATGTGTGTAGAGGGAGGGGGGAAGTTGAATTTGTAGAGTAACAGTGATGTATCAACCTTGAAACAGGTGTTGGGATGAGAGCAAGCTCACAGAACTTTATTAGATGTGTAAAGACATGACTCCACAAGGGTACACGGGACCATAACCCTCTGGCTTGAGGTGGACAAGTCTTCCAAGCCTGCATCAGGTTTGGGAGAACACACAAACCGCAGAGTAGGCTGCAGCCCAGACTCCTACCCTTTCTTTTGGGCTGCACACAATTACACAGACACACCGTGATGAACACAACAATTACTGGACTGGGTATACATGATGCCCTACTCCCACCGGCTTTACACCTCCATGAACGGAGTGTGTCCACACAGAAGCAACAGAGGCAGGAATAACTGTATGGGATAACCATGGTACTAAAGAATTGATCCCCAGGGGATGGAGGGAAACTGAACCCTCTTGCCCCTCTCCCCACGAGGAATTTCCCCAGCCCAGAAGGGCCCCCCACACTAAGGTATCCCCCTGGGCTAAACGGCAGAGGGTCGACCCTTCCACCCGACACCTCCCTATGAGTCCTTCAGCTGCTCCAGGTGGGTTACACACGCCCTGGGAGGAGAAGGCAGCCCAGGCAACCCGGGGTACCTGAGGATCCCTTCCCTCCTCTCAGGGGAGAGGCCTGGGCACGCCGCAGCCCCCGGCGTGGGAGCGAGCACGCCGCTCCCCTTCACCTGTAGGGCTGGCGGGCGGCGAGGAGCCCCCGGCAGCCCAGGAAAGGGGCCGCCCAGCAGAGGGGCCCCCCATCCCACAGGGCCCCTGAGGGGAGGGCGACGAAGCCCCTTCCTCAGGCAGCGGAACCCTGTGTGGGGAAGGGGAGAGGGCACTGGGCAATGGGGATGTCCTGCCCTCACACAGCCGGCAGAAGTGGGCTGAGCGGGCGGGCGTGCCCCTTTCTGAAGGCCTTACCTGCCGGCTCCGGCCCCCCGGCCCCGGGAGAAGGCAGCCCGGCCGGAGGGGAGGGGGAGAGGCAGAGGCAGCGGCGGAGCTCAGCCCCTCCGGTTCCCCGCTTGCAAGATGGCGGCGCCGCGCGAAGGAGGGAGGGAGAGAGAGGGAGAGGGAGGNTAATGTCCCCCCACCACGGTTGCGAGAGCCCTGATGGAAAGTCCATACAGCATAAGCCAGCAGATGTCCGCAAGGTGCCAGGTTTTCCGAGCCCCCACCCCTGCATCTCTGTCAGAGGGATGGCCGACAGCCGCGCTGCTCTGGGCACCGCCACCGTAGCGGTGGGTCCTCGCCATCCCCGCCAGGCACTGGGGTACCGGCTGGCCTTTGCCATCACATCCAGCAGCGTTTGCAGAGAAGGAAGCTCTTTCTGGAAAATAATAATAATAAAAAAAATTAGTGGTCTCTCAGTTCCCTCACACTGTCAAGAGCATACATGCTTGATTTGTCCGGAGTCCCTTATCAGGGCCATCTTTGCGACATCCATAGGTAAAACTGGATGGAGGTACATTTGACATCTGCAGCAAGAGGCTGATTGTAGTCACCCTCTTTAAAGCCCAGCATTATAACTGGGCAGCACCCGTGACAAAAGTTGTGTCCTTTCACTGCTTTGTCAAAGTCACAGTCATCCTGCACAGACTCGGAAGGGTAAAGCTCCTGACAGGGACCCCCATCCTAAGTAAATAAACAGGCACCATGTTTTCCCCGCTAACTGGGTAGCTAGAAGCTGTCTTAAATTACACTTTCCAGTATGCCCAAGGTCAGCAGCATTTTATGGATCAGAATTTTAGCATTTAGCATGAAGGTACAAATCAGGTGCTTTCTGCTGCAGCTTTTCTCACAAAAAGCAATTACATTTAATTGTTCCTGGACTGCAGGGTACATTGGAGCAAGGCCTTGAGCACCCCAGCAGATGCTTCAGTCTGTGCTGGCCTTGCTGTGAAAGAGGAATAAAATCCACAGCTGCCAGGACTGCTCACCAAGCCTGCCTGCAAAATGACAACATTTTGATTCATATTTTGAAACTGTGGTTTCTGCCATTATGAACTGCATTTTCCATTTTAAATATTCACAGGCCAGTGATTCCCAGTATTTCACAACATTTGCTTATTGCTCCTGGCATTCCAAGACTTCATCAATTGTCTCCTTTTTTTGCTTTTGTCAACAGACTCGGAGCTGGGGAAGGAGAGCAATTTAACCTCGAGCTGCTGAGCAGCTGCCAGATGTCGAGCACTCCACTTGCAGCGCTCGCACAAAGCAAAGACATCTGTTTGAAATATGTGAGCAGAGAGGCCATAAGCCCGTTTGTAGCCTCACAGAGATGCAGCAGTGATCCTCTGCCTTTCCTAGAGTCTCTTCTGAATTTCACTTCGGTGTGAATAGACCTCTAACACCTCACCACCACTCCCAGTCTGTATTTTTCTGCTTAGAGGCTGGTGCTTCCACAGTTAATTCAGTGTCATTGACCCTAGTAGGTTCTTTTTTTCTGGTTTGTTTTGGGGCTTTTATGACAAAGGGGAAGGGGGTTTGAGCTTTTTGTTAGCCTCTTCCCAGAGCAGCAGAGATTTCTCTCTTAGCATCAGTGTTGATTGCAGGATTTCACTACAGGCTGGTATGGCAGAGCAGTTTAAGGCAGAAAAACTAGAAACAACACATGGTGAGGCACTGACCCATAATGCAAGTAACAGCCTTCCCCAGAAGTGTTTTTAATACCCATGGGCACCCAGAATTTGCTGACTTTGATTCGTGCTGCCTCAAATTCCTGACATTGCTTAAGCAAACCACAGGACCAGGAACTAAAAGATTGCGTCTCCTGATCCCTTTTGTAAGGCTACTGCCTTTGTTTTCTTAGAGCAAATCAATTTCTTTCCCACCTCCGTTTTCCTGGTCAGAGGAATTTAAGTTTAAATCTCAGCTCCCAAGGGAGAGGGATTTGTTAATTTTACAATATGCTATACAAATGCTAAGAGTTTAACAAATAGTTGCTCCAAAATGAGTACCTGGATTTTATTTAATTTACAATGATTCAATTAGCAGTCGCCTAAGGAATTCTGAAAAACCGCTGGATGTGAATATGCTGGCTCACAGAGATTTGTTGTTCTTAATCCAGATACAAGCAGAGATGTGCAAAATAAACCCCTGCGCCTGGTGCAGCCGAGGTGAAGGGCACTGCTCATCCGGTGCTCGGCTGGACAACAGCCTGCATCCATCACCTGAGAGAAGACAAATGCTACTGTCATCCAGTCTCCTGAGCTCCATCCATCACTGCTCAGGCAAGTTGGCTTTTTTGTTTGGTTGGTTTGTTTTCTTTTTCTGTTTGGTTGGTTTTTTTAAAAAGGTGGATGTTAAAACCACCCAACAGCAAGAATTATCAGACATGGTACACCGAAGAAACAGTTTGATTTGATTCTAAAGGAACCCTGCGAATAGGTTTGGCCTCTCCCAACGGTTGGTCCTACAAGGCATCCCAAAAGCATCCTCTACCCTACACAGCCCCTCTGGGTCCGCAGGGAGGTTCTGCGGCACACAGGCACCTCCGCACCAAGCACAGCCTAAAGGCCACCACCTCCCTCTTCCCCTGCCTTCAGCTTTACTGCCTTGGGAGAGCCTGTGTCTGATTTCCAGAAGATCCTGGCTTGGATATTAGCCAGCTAGGGAGGCAGAACGCAAAGCAGCTATAAATGTATTTTTGAATCAAGGGAGGGAAGAGTAATTTTATAATTTCTTGGGAGTGATCTGGAAAATAGCATTCCCCATGTGTGGGAACCAAAGTGACTTAAAAAAAGGCCCCAGAGCAGAGAACACATCTTATCTATGTGAAGGGCTACGTACATAGACAGTGCTCTCTTACTGTTTTATCAATTACTACTGCCTAGCGGTGTCTTGGCTGTCTGCAGGAAATAGGCACCGACTCATTTTGTTACAGTCCTGTTCCTCCTGAGTCATGAAGCTTTGACTGAAAGACTCACCGAGTTCAGTTACTTCTCCTGTTTCTAAGCGCGCTCTCAGTTCTGGGTCAGTCCACAATGACTAACAGAGCTGCCACATCAGCTTCAGCATGGGGTTATCTCCAACCATCCTTCAAACAAAGAGACGAGAGGCTTGTTGGAATACCCGGCGTTTAACAGGTCACTGCACAGACAAACATCTCAAGCTGGATGAGGGGACAAGGGTTTGAACAAACATTGCCCTGAAACAAGAACCGGCAGTAGAGCCTTTTGCTTTGTTTGCAGATTCTCTTTGCTGCGTTAGTGTGCAGTTCTGTCCTGCAAAGTCTGTGTAACGTCCAGTTAACATCCATCACCTTCTGTTTATAGGTGGGGTTTAGCCCTTCGATTCACCTTTAGACAAAAGCGGTTACACTGGACAGTGAAGTAATGTCATTTTAGGGACTTTAACCAGCTCCACCGTTACTGCCAAACACCCTATTCCTCTCTGTCCTACCGTGACTTGCCATTTACTGCACTGAGCTACAGCTCCTCTACAAACAGAGAGGGAGCGCGCATGCATCATGCCCCGTACAGGCTTTTAGCGAACATGCAGAAAGGGCTTGAGTTACTCACAGGTCACTACGGAGCGGGCTTCCAAATTGAAGCAGAATTTGGTACAGGGGAAAAGATCCCGTACTTTGCATGCACAGACTCATGGATACAGACTGAGGGGTGTAAAGAAAGATTTGGTACCAGCTCTGCCCCATACAGCTAAGCAGAAGCTGGGAGAGGCGCAGGGAAGGAACAAAGTACAACCAGTGAAGAGCACCCTGTTCCCTTCCCAGTTTGGTGCCGATTGGGACCGACCCTGGACCAGCAATAGCAGGTTAACGCCTGTGCTGGGTGGGACCCTCACCGTGCTGCTGCGCCAAGAAAGGCTGAGGAGGCCTGGATGAGGCTTGGCCTGCACCACTTACTAACACTATTACCAGTATCTCCCCTTCAGAGAGAAACTTTTTACCAGTACTGGTCCTCTAACTTACCGTATTGTTCCTGCCTGATTTTGGCAAGCTCTGGAAGAGCTTCTGCCGTCAGACCTCCATGCGCTGTCTTTTACTTGACCTCATCTAACAAGTCCATTCCCCGAGCTCAGTAGCAGGACGCTTGACAATTTTACTCACCAGGAAAGCTTCACCAGAGGAAAGGCATGGGGACTGCTAGCTTTCACAGAGGCTTTTATGGTCTCATTAAGTTCTCCTTAATGAGAACGTCCTCACCTGCTGCAGTCTCCCTCCCATTCATTTGCACCCACCGTCATGGTGCTGGTACTTTCAAGGCTGTCTTAGCTCCCACTCTTTCCTCCTAACTGTTCAGAGCCCAGCTTCTATTTCCATGCTCTCATCCAGGTCCTAAGTAGAAAATACCTTCTCCTCTTGAGCTACCGCTTGCCATGTCCTCCCTGGCTGGTTTTCTCCCTGATATCTCTGCAGCTTTGCACAGCTCCAGAGCTACCTGCTGTACTCTCTTCTCCAAAGCAAGGCAGCAACAGCTCCTGTTGAGATCCCTGACTTATGTGCTTGCTAAAACAGTGCAGAACTGTCGGGCATAGCAATAATCCATGGCTGTTGAGGACCTACGACATGCTGCAATACACCCCGGGCTTTAACTCCTTGACATTCTTCATCATCATCTTCATTCATCCTCATCTAAGATCCTGTCTTTGTTACAGAAGCAGCTGTGTCACAAGACCCAGTTACACCATGGCTGTCCCTCGGCAGGAGTAAAACACCACAGTTATTTTCTCTTGCACTAAAGATGTGAGGACATCTTACCTTCCTGCTAGACCCTAGTCTGACCAAAACTGTAACGCTGATCCAGTGCCACTTAGGCCTGTGAGTGGATCAGGACAGGACATGACTGGGCTGTAATGGGATTCTGCCAATTCTCTTTTCAGCATGCACTGACCCTGTGACATAATTCTTCCCATCTACGCCAGCTAGTGAAGTATCACCGTCCCTTACTACCTTCCTTGGAGGACAGCTCTGGACCACAGCTCTGGCCAGCGCAGTTTCTGCACTCAGAAGGCACAGCCTGTGACAAAACCTCTAACCAAAAATCACCTGCCAAGTCTTTCGGAGCTCTTCACCAAGATGTTTTGGTGATTCCGTATTTACCTTGCCCAACACCAAAGTATTAATGACCTCATCAGACTGCTCACCCATGTCTGCTAATTCATAACAAACACTCTGACTATTAAAACTTGCTTCTTCTCTCGGCTAAGGCTCCCGCCGTGCACAGCCTGAACAACCCTGCGCGCCCCAATGGCTCTGCACTTCCCAGCCCGCTGTTTGTAGGAGCGGGGCTGTCGGATCGGCCCCTCCGCAGCACCAATGAGGGCCTCACGCCAGCGGGGCGGCGGGTTCAGCACCTTTCTCAATGACTGCAAATACTGGGAGGGGATCAGGCTGTTCCACCCATCTGATCGCATCTGAAAGAGCCTTGAGAGCAAAGCTGCGTCAGAGTGGGGCACAGCTGCCAAAAGAGCCATTCAACCTCTTCAGATTGCTTGCATGCCTTTGGAAGCATTCCCTCCCCCCNTTTCATTCAAGCTTTTCTAGATAAGTGTATGACAAACACAAGTGTCAGAGAGAATGAACAGCCCGCCTCCTAGTTGGGAATGAGGGACTATTACAATTACCACTGTGATAATGAGATAGTCTGAACACGAGGGAACTCGATACAATGGGAGATTTATCTTGGAACCAGTCCCTTGGCAGCCTGACCCCGTATTGATGTCAGCACGGCTTCTCATTGCACAAAGGCTGGGGATCAGACCTGGGATGACAGACCCGTGTCTATCGCAAGCGCACCCTCTAACACAGCAATGGCCGTTTCCGTCGATAAAACATTCGCTTCCCCCTTTTCTCTCCTGACAGTATTTTGGCAAGTGTTCCCAGGAATGGCTGTGTGAAAGCTTTCTCAGCCCCTTCCCCATCATGCAGGCAGACGTTCGGCTTTATAAAGACGCACTGTTTTGCTTAGGCATAATAACGTGCCGCTTAAAGTGGAAGCAACTTCTGGGAGGGATATTGCAAGAGAGGGAATGAGCAGCTTGGTCTCAGGTCTGGAGTCGAACGGGGCTAGCGGATGAAACAGAGCTGCTGCGCAAAAGGCGTGCTGGGCTTGGCTGGGACGTCAGGGAGGAGGTGGTGCTCTGAAGGTTAGCTACCTACTGGTATCCCAGTGGTCATTCCTTAGATCACCCAGACGCTCTGCTTCATTTAACTCACGTTGTCCCATGGGAATCCTGACCCACCTTGGATGTCCAAACAACCCAGAAAATTGCTTTCTTTCCTACCACAAACCAGGTCAATATTTCAAGTCCTGAACTTCAAGGGTGCTGGGCTGGGAGAGAGGTGCGACAGGAGGCTGAGGCCTTGGTCCAACACTCACAGAGCCTCTTGTCACAAGGAATTACGTGGCCTCTGCAAACAGATAAGGAAAACCAGAAAGAGCAAACCTGGGTCTGCACAACCTTGACACTGCAATCGATGCCTAGTTTACCACCAAGAGCAAGTAAATAGCCCTGGAGTTGCATGCTGCATAGCAAACATTGCAGTTTTATCTGGGGATCAGGCAGCAATTCATGGCAAAGGGTAAATCTCTCTCTTCACTCCTGCGTGACATATGGATGGTCTTGTTACATTCCCCGTTCTCAGCGGGTTTACGCATGAATTTAAGGTTAAGTACATGCATGCCTGTAGGATCACAACCTTCATTTAATATTGCATGGCCCAGCAGACCCATAATTAATCCCTAACGTGTTCAAGTGACAGCTCTCGCTCGGTGATGTCATCCGCGCAGAATAGCGAGGTAGGTGTAAATTCATAGGTTCAGGCTGGGAGTCAGAGGTTTTCCAGCCGTCGGAGCAATGCGGCTCCAAGGCAGGTTTCTGGCAGCGTGAATGGGACAAATGGTAGCTTGGGCCATTTTACAGGCAGATTGGGCAGACCAGGAGAGGGAGGTGTGATAGTCACCCGCTCGTTCAGCTGTCTCAGATTGGCTGGGAATGGCAGCACCTCTACCCTGCCGTTCCCTTTTACGTGACCAACATTACTACTTACGAAAATTAAAGCGGTTCAGAGGCTGATCGAGCCTGGAAGGAAAACCCCTGCCATCTTCATCCTGAGCAGCTTGCAAATGTGACGCTCAAGCAGATGCAGCCCAGCCACACTTGCTCTTCTTCCTTCTCCAAACCACAGGTTTTCAGTCACGAGAGCAGCTGCTAATGCCAGTGGCTTCCTTCCAAATTCTGGGAGTTTAATCTTTTTATCTAGTTGCTCTATTACCAAAGATGATCATGCTCAGTCCGGTTTGATCACCAAGTGTTTTATCACACAGGCAACACAAGAGGCTCTGTACATTTTACATAAGTTTAATGGAGCTTAATATTCATTCACCAACAGTAGAAAATGTCAGATCTCTGCTATTTAAGGGCCAGAAAGATGTCCAACAATTGCAGACAAGCATTGCTCAGAAATAGTTATGCTGTACATCAAACCTGAGTAACTGGAGCACAACCAATAATTCGTCCTGCCACAGATCTGGGGAGAGGAAATATGAGTGTCTTACTGGCTAGTCCAGACCCTACAAAAATACATATAGCCATTTCATTTAACCCTATTTCTTTAAAAGACGCACTTGTGAGAGTGCCTCCGGATGGATCCCACTGCACGTTCGAGCTGCTTTTTAAAAAATTATTTTCTCCTTAAGCTTTAGCAGCCCATGCGTCGGCCTGGAATGATACATGGGAAAGGGTCTTTATCTTTTCTTTACTGATTTAATTATGAGGGACTTATGGAATAGCTCTCCCCTCCCTCCTCTTCTCCTCTGGACAGCCGAATTGCCAGTGCAGCTGTACACCGCTGGTGCAGCTGCACCCGATTTTGCCCCCGGTGGAACCCCAGCAAAGATGAGCTGCCAGGAGAGTCTGGCAAGGGCAGGGAACAACCTCTCCCCTCGGCTCGCCACGTGCAGATGCACCGCGGGCAGGTGAACCCAACGGAGCTGCGAACAGGACTTGGCCCCAACTGCCTGCCCCGGGTGTGTGCAGGGTGACCCCGGGCTGGGCTGGGCGGCAGCGTGGAGAGCGCCTGCGAGCTGCCTCCCCGGGGCCCCGAGGAGAGGGAAGTAAAGGGAGCTCTGCCAGCGGAGTCACAAACCCGGCGAATTTTATGAAGGGTCCCCCTGTTAAAAACTGGAAGCTGCAACAGATCAGCAACGCTGAGGCAACCAAGTCTGATGACTGGCAGCCACTGCCCAGCACGTCCAGCCACGGAGACAATTTCCCAGATGCAATGGACCACAGGGGATGGAAAAGGTACAGGGAAACGCAGCAGCCAAGGAAGCGGCACAAGGAGCAAAACATACTTTGACTTTCCCACCCTGCTGCAGCTCCGGAGAGCTGTTTGATTTCCATAGCGCGTTGAGTCATAGTAGGTTTGGGATCCCTCCAAAACATCAAATCCCACTTTGTCAGCGTGCGGAGCCCTTTGCAGCCCCCGGTCCTGCGATCATAGCTCTGAAATGAGGGGAAATCGCAGGGAAGAGAACCGCCCCCTCCAGCAGTGCTGGCAATGCGGCACACCAGCACCCGCTCATACCCTCGGGACCTCCGCTTCCGAAGCGGACCTGGACTTTCGCCGGCTGGTCAGGCTGCCCAGGACGGACTCCTCGCTGAAGGCCCCTTCAAAGGTTGACAGGATGGACTGGCGAAACTTCTCCTTGAAATCCGGCCCCACAAATACGTACAGGATGGGGTTGATGCAGCTGTTGAAGAAAGCAAGGCTGGAAACCAAGGGGATCCCTATGTAAAGGGCCATTTTCATCTCATGACTGGATGAGTTTTTGGATATTTCCAGCAAGGAGAAGACATGATAGGGGAAATAACAGAGGAAAAACGAGACTGTGACAGCAATGATAATTCTGTATGGCTTCGCGGAGTTGGCTAACTGCCTCCTTTTCAGCTTGACGGCAACGATGCTGTAGCAGATGAGAATCACCGTGAAGGGGATGAGGAACCCGCATAAGAATCGCGTTATGATCATCGCTTTATGCCGCATCCTCCACAGCCTCCGCGTTGCCTCGGACGTGTAATCATCGGACAGCGCAAAATTATTGTAGCAGCTGGTGATGTTCCTGGGGCTGACCACAGTGTCCCGAAAGATGAGGTACGGGGAGCTGAGGAGAAGAGCCAGGACCCACGTCCCCACTGCGATCCTGGCCGCCAGCTCTGGACTCCTGCGGTTGTGAGACCAGACGGGAAAAGCCACGGAAACGCAGCGGTCCATGCTGATGACCGTCAGGAGGAAGACGCTGGCGAACATGTTGAGGAACGCGATGGTGCTGTTCAGCTTGCACAGGAGCTTCCCAAACGGCCAGTGGAAGCCCAGGGCAGTGTAGGCGATGCTGAGGGGCAGGAAGAAGGTGAAGATGAAGTCAGCAACGGCCAGGTTGAGGAACCAGATGGAATTCACCGTCTTCTTCATCTTGAAGCCTGCAATCCAGATGACGAGGCCGTTCCCTGTCACCCCCAGCAAACAGGCGATGCTGTACACCACCATGGAGAGGATGTGCATGCTCTTCTGGAGGCCGGAGTAGTAGTCGTGGGCAGTGGTGTTCTCAGGCTGCACAGCGGGAGAACTGGCGGAGAAGGGCAAAGGGGAAGAGGAGACGCTCTCCATCACCAGCGAGTCGGAGTCCTGAAATCGTAACATCACACACTGCTATTACCTGCGGCTCCTATGGCGCAAGAGAGGTGAAAATCTTTGCTAGCGACTGGACGCAAGACGCATATGCAAAGCCAGACTATCTAACTTAATATATAATTAATGTAAAGTCGCAGAAACCACCGCGACCAGGGAAACCGACCCAGGTTTTGCTATCGGTGTCGGCGCCATCAGAACAACACCTCCACGAGCGGCCTACAACAGCAATCCGACACAGGCCAGCGGCAGGACCGCGGAATCCCAAATCCCGCAGCTGTGAGGAGTCCTCTTCAGAGACCAGCGACAAATTAAGATAGGAAAAACCATCTGGATTGATAAAGATTAAGGTAAAAGGCTGTTCAGTAAGTACCTTCCCGGGAGGTGCGTTCCAGGAGGCAGAACGGTGCCCGTGGTGTGCTCCGGTGTAACCGTCAGCCCTTTGCCCACAAACCACCCTCCCGGCGACCCCCGGGCCCTCCTCGCTCCCCCGGCTCGCCCCAGCACCCCGGCGAGCCGGCAGCACTCACCGCTGCGCCGCGCTCCTTCGCCGCTCTGCCCACCGCGGGTGCCCTCGCCTCCTGGCTGACTCCCCTTCGAGACGCCTCTCCTCTCCGGAGCGTGACTCACGCTGCCTCGTCCCGTTTTCCCGTGGCTTGGGATCACGAGGAATTTAGTAGGATCCCTTATTCCCTAATCTTCTTCCTCAATTTGTGGTGGGTGGATTTAACCCCCAAAGCCCCGGCAATCGCGGGCTCCCTCGGGCCCGTTGGCCAAGCCCATCCGCTAACCTGGGTTTGAAGCGCAAAGCAAACAAGGCCGCTCTCCGGCATCCCCCCCCCCGAGGCAGCATCCTTCCTCCCGAGCACCGGGGCCCCCCGCCGGGCTCCGGGGCTGCCGCGGGGGGCCGGGGCAGGCTCTGCTCCCCACGGCAGCATTCCCGCACCGCCGCGCTGCCTCGCCTTGACGCCTGGCTTGGGCCGGCCCAGCCCGGGGGTCTCGGGGGCGGCTGGAAGCGCTCCCTGCCCGGCGGGGGTGCCGGTGGGGGGGTCCCGTCCTCCAGCGAGAGGCACCCCCCCCGAGACGGGGCGCTGGGGACACCCCAGGGCTGGGGAGAGGCCCCCCCCGCGGGGCGCAGGGCTGGCCGGGTGGCGGCAGCGGAGGGGTGACGGCGGAGGGGTGACGACAGAGGGGGGGTGACGAAAGAGGGGGGGGTGAC
>VZTV01047507.1:15965-31373 GCA_013400875.1 Anhinga rufa
GGGGCTCGTCCTGGGTGGGGAACGGGGAGCTCTGTTTCCCCCCGAGCCTTCTGCGGGCTCGCCAAAAGCGCTGGGTGGGAGCACCGCTGCGACCTGCCCCCGGGGGACGCGCTGGACCCAGCCGTCCTGCTCAGAGCCAGGGTGCTGCACCCTGCCCTTTCCCTCGCAGCCCTTTCCCCAGCCCAGATTTTCTGGCAGCGGGGGTCCCTCCCTGCCAGCGAGACCCCGGGCTCGGGGAGGAGGGCGGCTGGGCAGCCCTGCCCTGCAAGAGCAGCACGCAGCAGGCCCGCGCTGAACAAACTTCAGCAGCTTGGCACGAGCAAACTAAGCGCGATTGCTTAATAACCTGCTCACGGCCCTTCCCTGGCCTTGCAGGGTTAATGGGTAAAAAGATGCATTGTTTTCAGCCAAGGCAGATGCTGGGCTCTTACGCCTGCGCAGGAGCATCGGCCTGAGGGCTGCTGCCAGGCCCAGGCATCACTCGTGCTGTGGAGTCAAGCTGAGGCAGAGCTCGGGGCCCAGCTCCACAAGCCTTCAGTTAGGGCTTGGGGCAGGACTCTGACCTGCTGGGGGTTTGCCCTCATGGCTATGCATGAGGGAAGGCAGCCGAGAAGTTTAAGGGTGCTGGGGAATGCAACACACGTGAAAATCGAGGTCTGTGGGTATGAGCGCTTCACCGCCTTTGAAATTAAACAGCAGTTTTAATTAGATACCCTTGTGTCCCTCTGTGGTTCCGGGGAAGATGTGGGATAGGAGCAGGCAGGGCGCAGGAACGCAGCATGGAGGCACCCAGCCCCGCTGCCCGTCCCACAAACTCCCCTCTCCACTCGCAGGCAACCTCGGACCCAGCAGGAAGATGGCAAACTCGACACGGGATGATGGGGGCCTCCCCAGCGCGGAGCTCTGGGCCTCCCATAACAGGATGATGATAGAGCCACTCGAGAGCAACGACCCGGAGGTGAGAGCCCCTTCCTGGCCCCTGCCCAGCCACCACTTCATTCGTCCCCCAGACAGCCGTGGGGATGCTGACCTCCTCGAGCCAGGGATGAGGCAGGGAAATGGTCCACAGCTGAGCTGGTGGGACCCATCCATCCTCCATGCCCCCTCTGCCCGCAGTGAGAGGTGGAGGGAGAGCATCCTCCACCCATTTGCAGGCAACATGGTCATAACTTCACATCTATTGCTCACACCCCCCTGCTTGAAGCTCTAATGGCCGCACCAGAGCAGCTGGCCCACTAGGCCATGTGGCAGTTGCCCTTGACTCTCTAGTCCAAATGACAGCTGAATTATCTGGCAGCTTCCTGGCAGGTAAAAACCCAAAATACAGCCTGTGACCAGGCATAGGAACTGTTTGGGATCAGCTGTACCAAAAAGGGATCTTGTCTCCCTTCTCCAGCACCTTTCCAGGCCCCTCTCCATCGCCCTGTCCCCGCTAAGGGTGCATCCCTATGCAGAGCATCCACATCTCCGCGCAGAGCTGGCACGAGTGAAGCTGTTTCTCTCCACTCCCAAAGGTGCACAGTATCATCAAGAAGGAGAAGCAGCGACAGACACTGGGACTGGAGTTAATCGCGTCGGAGAACTTTGCAAGCCGAGCGGTCCTGGAGGCCCTGGGGTCCTGCATGAACAACAAATACTCCGAGGGCTACCCGGGACAGAGGTACGGGGCTGGGGCAGAGTCCCACCCAACCCAAACCCTCGCAGGGAGGGGAGAAGAACCACCCATGCTGTCAGACCTCGCCTCTGGAGAGAAAGCGATGTCCTGGCACTGGCAGCCAAGCTCCTCCAGGGCAGGATCTGACCATCTTGGCTTCTGTCCTTGGCCACGCATGGGACAATCTCAGCAGGGTCACATCTGCTGCAGCTGCTGTCCCGGTGGCTGCTGCAGCCACGGCATCACTGGGTTCTCCACGGCTTGGTCACAGGGTTTGGTTTAACCCCTGCCCCGTCCTTTACCGGCAGGTACTATGGTGGGACAGAGTTCGTAGACGAGCTGGAAAGGCTGTGCCAGAAGCGAGCCCTGCAGGCATACCAGCTCGACCCCCAGAAGTGGGGCGTCAACGTCCAGCCCTACTCAGGTATCAGGGCGCTCAGGAGAGCCAGGCCAGCTGCACCGGCCCTCTGCACACCCCGGCACCCGTAACACCGTAACCTGCCGTGCTCTTGCCACACAGGGTCACCCGCGAACTTTGCGGTGTACACGGCGCTGGTGGAGCCCCACGGGAGGATCATGGGGCTGGACCTGCCCGATGGGGGCCACCTCACCCACGGGTTCATGACAGACAAGAAGAAGATTTCTGCCACCTCTGTCTTCTTCGAGTCCATGCCCTACAAGGTACAGAGACGCGGAGCCGGGATGCGGTTGTCCTAAGTATTAGTGCCTCTTAAAGTTAAAAGTACTGGCGTCAGGCACCCCCTCCTGCAGGAGGGCATTGCGGCTGATCTTCACCCTTGCCAAGGTGGCTGAACCCTCCTCTTCCTCTCCCAGGTCAACCCCAAGACCGGTTACATTGACTACGACAAGCTGGAGGAGAACGCCCGCCTCTTCCATCCCAAACTGATCATAGCAGGTAAGGATCAAACCCTTACCGACCTACCTGGTGACACCCCTGGGTGGGGATGGCTCCCCGACGCCAGTAACACCCTGGTAAACCCGCGGATGCTGCAGTGCCAGGACACATCCACGCTGTCTGGATGTCCCCGGCTGGGCTGTCCCCATTGCAGGGCCGGACACAGGGCTGTCCCAGGGTCCTCAACCCTCTGCTCCTGTCCCCTCCACATCCCATCTCCCTGCAGGCGTCAGCTGCTACTCACGCAACCTGGACTATGCCCGCATGCGGAAGATCGCCGACGCCAACAGTGCCTACCTCATGGCTGACATGGCCCACATCAGCGGGCTGGTGGCTGCCGGCGTGGTGCCCTCTCCCTTTGACCACTGCGACGTTGTCTCCACCACCACCCACAAGACCTTGCGGGGCTGCAGGGCCGGCATGATCTTCTACCGCAAAGGTGCCTGACCTGGTGGGGGAGCCAGGAGAAACACTCCCCCCAGGCTGGGGGGCCTGAAAGTTAAAGCTCCTTCCTGCTCTAGCTGGGAATGAGGGAGGGCAGGAAGGTCTGGGGTCTCCTGGGAGCATCTGGGGAGCTTCCCAGGGCCAACCGTGGCCCAGCTTTGAAGAGGAACAACTGCAATCCTTGCTCTGAGAGGCCAGGGGGTGAAAGCAGCTCATGGGAGAAGGGCAGCTGTGCTGCTTCGTGAGCGACCCTGCCCTCCCCTCCTGCAGGCACCCGCAGCGTGGACCCCAAGACAGGCAAGGAAACACTCTACAACCTGGAGAGCCTCATCAGCCAGGCGGTCTTCCCCGGGCTGCAGGGAGGCCCGCACAACCACGCCATCGCAGGTATGCATCTGGGCTGCCTGCGAGCTCCAGGATGGCAAGGGGAGCTGGCAGAGGTGTCTGGTCAGAGCTGGCCGGGCTCTGACCCCCAGCAGCAGCACAGGGGGCTCCAGCAGCCCCAAGGGGCTCGCAGCCTGGAGACACTGCAGCAAGGAGCAGCCGGCTTGATCCAGCACTGCCCAGGGAGCGACCAGGCTTGTCTCATTTGCCTTCTGGCGCACGGCAACGCCGCCAGCCTGGTTAGGGGAAGGGGCTGTCCGTCAGTTTGCTCAGCTTCCAGGATGAAGTTCCAGTCTGCTGGCACTGCCACGCGTCCACACCGGCTCTCCCGGTGGGAGCCGCCAGAAACTCACCCCTGTCTGCCTTCCTCCCCAGGGATCGCCGTGGCGCTGCGGCAGGCCATGACGCTCGAGTTCAAGGCCTACCAGCAGCAGGTGGTTGCGAACTGCAAGGCGCTCTCAGCGGCGCTGATGGAGCTGGGCTACGACATCGTCACTGGTGAGAACAGGTCTCGGCGGGGGGACGGGGCTGACCCCAGCGCGGGGCCCGGGGTCTGCACCAGGCCATGAGGGCAGCACGCGGATGGACGCAACGGGCAGGGCTCTGGCTGTCGCAATTCCTCAGGACATCCGCAAAACTGTTTGGAAGCAGCCTCCCTGCCCAAGGGCAGGCACCCTTCTGCCCCCAAAACCAGGGGGCAATCCCAAGCGTTTCCCCCTGCAACCCCGCACGGGAGCAGCGTTTACCCCAGTCCCACGTTCCCCACCAAACCCCTCTCTTTGCAGGGGGCTCCGACAACCACCTCATCCTGCTGGACCTGCGCAGCAGAGGCACGGACGGCGGCCGGGCTGAGCGGGTGCTGGAGATCTGTTCCATCGCCTGCAACAAGAACACATGCCCTGGTGAGGGATCCCACAAGCCCTGCCGTGTCCTGACCCGCACGCCGGGCATCTCCCGTAACCCTTGCAGAGCTTCCTGCAGGGCTCCCAGTCCATGCCGGACACGGGGAACCAGGCTGAAATCCCGTGCATGGTGGTTTCAGTACGGGGTTTGGTCACACGTGGCTTGTTCTGGTGCAGGCGACGTCAGCGCCCTGCGCCCCAGCGGCCTGCGGTTTGGGACGCCGGCTCTCACCTCCCGTGGCTTCCGGCAGGACGACTTCCGCATGGTGGCTCAGTACATCCACAGAGGTGAGGCCGGGGGACGCGTGCGGGGCCGAGCCTCAGCTCCGGCAGCAGCTCAGGGCCGGGGCAGCTCCTCCAGGCAAGGAGGCACAAGCTGGGTGGCTTCGCCAGCAGCTGGCGAGGGAACACCCACACGAGTGAGGAGTAACTCACCTGCACATCTGGATGCGGGAGAGGACATCTGGGACCGGCCAAACCCTCCCCACCACACAGGCAGCGGGCTGGAAGCCCGGATTAAAACTTTCGCGGTCTCGTCCCAGTTGTCCTCAGGGGTTCCACGCTGGTTTCCCAGGGCTGCGAGGGACTCGCTGCTCCTTCCCTCCCGTGTGTCTCGGGGAGCAGCCCCGGTGCTGCTGCGGGGTGTGCAGGGCTGAGCTCCCAGCAGCAGGGCTGGGAGAGCCGTGGGATGCAGCGGCCGCCCGCTGCGGGTGAAGGCAGAGGCGTTGCAGCTGCGAGGGCTGACCAATGCATCTCCCATCCTGGCAGGGATCGAGCTGACGCTGCGTGTGCAGAAGGACATGAGCCCGAAGGCTACGCTGAAGGAATTCAAGGAGAAACTGGAGGATGAGAAATACCATGGGGACCTGAAGGCACTGAAGAAAGAGGTGGAGGCCTTCGCAGCGACCTTCCCGCTCCCGGGGCTGCCTGTCCTGTAAGGGGAGGCACCCGTCCCCGCTCCCAGAGCCATGAAGTACCCAGGACCGCGCCACACTCGCACCTCCGGCCCGACACCAACGCCCCAGCACCTTCTCCCAGCACCTCCCTGCTGGCACTGGCTGCGGTGCAGCACCGGCTCCTTGTTTGGCTCTTACTCGCCTCTCCCCTCCCGTTTGGGGCACGGGACCCCCCTAAGCACGCCCCCCTCCCCGGGGGAACCGTCCCTGTCACCACCCAGCGCCTCAATTGGGACCAAGCACCAGGTAACCCTCAGCCTTGGAGCCAGGCCTGGGTTTGATCCAGCTCTCGCTGGCTGCTGGAGCGGCTGACGAGGTTTAGGCAGGCCTGCCCACGCCCGCAGCCAGGCGCTGCACAAGAGACCTCACAGCCGCTAAAACCCTCCTTTCTTTCTCGAGGATTCCCCTTCGTGCACGCAAACCCGCTCCCCACAAAGTGCCTTCCAGCCTCCGCAGGCTTTGACGAGGCCAAGCCTTGTCCCAGCCCCACGGAGAACAGCCATCCCGGGATCACCATCCCGTCCTAGCCAGCGTCTACCGGTATTTTCTGAGCACAAAGCTTAGGTAGAACCATTTTTTAATAAGCACGGTAAAATTAAGAATTTAACCACAATGTATGACAAGAATTATAAGCTTTAAAAAATACAACCAATTTTTTTTGTATTTCAAAAATATCTGAACCCAAATAAATAATTTTTTTTTTAAAAGTACATTTCTCAGACTAGTCATTTGGTGTTAACATCTGTTAAACTCTTGTGCAGTAACACTTACAGCACGACACTAAGACATGCTTCTTGGATTTCTCCCAGTCACACTCGCTCTAACTACCGACGCAAGCATTCGGCACGCGCAGGCACGCACACGTAACTCAACATGCAGGAATAGGATACAGTGCTTTAAAATAAGATGAGAATTCATCGCAGCCTCCTCGCAGCCCTCTGAGGCAGCTCTTAGCCCAGCCCCATCCCCGTGCTGGCAGCGAGGCGGCCAGCGGGACCAGGTACCCTGTGTGTTTGCCTTCCAGTTAAAACTCGTCTCGGGGGACCAGCGGGCGCTGGGTTTGCGACCCCTGCGATATCGGGGTACAGCCTGTTGCTCTGACGTTGTGCTACCGGGGCACCGTGCGGAGCAGGCGCTCTCCTCCCGCCCGGCGCAGCTTGCTGAGTTGCCCATCGCACCTTATCACAGGAGCCTTTTCACAAGCGCTGCTACAAGCCCTGGGTCCTGCCCAGCTCTCCGGAGATGCCGAATCCGCAGCATGAGCTGTCACCTGCCACCACAGCGGGGGCGCAGGGCCCCCCCCACGCTCGATGAAAACCAAAGAACTGGCCTGGAGCCATCAGCTCTCACCCCTCAAACGCTTCTCCCACCCCTTATTAATGGTGAATATTGCTAGAGTATAGGCAGTATTTCCCCAGTCAAGGCAAGACAGCTTTGGAGCTGCTTAGAAGTGATTGCTACTGGATGAAAGTAAATCCGAGCACTATTCTCTGAGAAATTAAACCTGTGTAGGGTTAATATCGCCTACTCCTATGGCTGACCCTCCTCGGGGTGGGATCTGAAAGCGGCGGGCTAGTGTAGCGTAGAGCAGGAGCTGGCAGTCCGCCTCCCAGTGAAGGAAAGCAGAGGAGGAAGAAGAGGGAGCCCTGTGCTCCCAGCCAGGCCACAGACGGCCAGGGGAGACCTTTGCTCTGATGAATTCTCCGTCAGGCTTAAAGCCTCCCCTCCCTGATAGCCAGCAGAGAGAGAGGAGGGAGCCAGAGCCGGCCGTGCGGGAGGCGGGGGCATGCTGGCAGCACTCACGGAAGCAAGCGATGGCCATGTGCGGCTCCGCTGGCTCTGGCGGCCGGAGGGTCGGTGCAGGAGGGCTGGTGAGTATCGCGCTGCGGCTGCCAGGAACCTGCCCCGCTCGTGGTGGGAGGACAGCAGCGTGCAGGCGGCGCAGTGCAAACCGACGGACGCACATGCCAGGGTTCATTGCAGGAGCTGTTAGTGCGAAGATCGTAACTTGTTATAAGTCTGCTAATATCGGAAGCCAGTGAGGTAACACAGTGAAAATGAGGGAAGAAAGTCTTAAAGTGCCAATAGAGGGATCTTTGCTGTACAGGAGCAGAAGGTCAGACAGAGAAATTACTGAGCAAAGAGGAATTCAGCTCCAGAACCACCAGCTGCACCGGACTCCTCCCGATTTCTGCCGCGGCGCTGGGCTCCGGCTGCACTGAGGCGACACAGCCCGATGTAACTCCCCCTTTCCCGGAGTGCGAGCTCTGAGGTTACCCCGCCGTGAGCCAGCTTTAGGAGGACAAGCACTCCGAGGCATGTTTCCCCACAGCTCCTGCTTAATAGCCGAGTCACAGATAGCGCAGAGCTCCTGTTTTGAAACGGGCCACGAGCCCAGCAAAGCCCGGAGGGCATCCTCCCGAATCAGAGCTGCTTCGTGGTGGAGAGATGAAGCAGGTCGGACAGGCGGTAGTGCAAGTATTGCTCAACACAACCTTATGTATCAGATACTACAGGTTTGATAGAGGGAGCAACAAGAAGTTATTTATCAATTTATGAGTGCAGCCGAACACCACAGGTAGAGACCGCTGTGACTAAGAGATCAGCCAACACTAATCATCAATCCTGCTCTGCGCTGTCAGCCTGGAGGAAGATGCGAGTGAGTCAGCAGGAAAAAAGTTCATCCCTCCCTCCTCAAACCCAAACAGCATCGGGTGTTTTTCCAGCAGGAAACAAGCTCCCACGCCGAGCACTTCTCCAGGGCTGCGGGTCAGGCAGGACGCAGGAAGATTTCATCTGCCTGGTGTCACCTGCGTTACTCATTTACCGAGACGCCTCTTCCCCTGGGGAACCTCACCTCAGCTTTAGTGGGGAAGCCGTTCGGGAAGGAGGAATCAACAAGGGGACACCTCAAGTCACTTCAGAAAGCAGGTGTTGTCGATGGACACGGAAGTCTCTCACCAGCAGACCCAGTTCAAGGGCACAGTTAGGAAAGTAAAAGGCCTTTAAACATGCTTTAAAGGCACGCAGCCCTGCTCACAGGCACACCGCTCCCCTTCGGTGAGGGCAACGCCGCGCTGCTTCCCAACTGCGACCTAAAAACACCATCACAAGCAACCCCTGACCTTGGAAATCCCTCTGGAGCACCCTGAGCTGGCCTCACTGTAAGCCACCAGAAACAACACTAACATTTAAAATAGTCTTTCTGCCCGGGGGTTTGCACCTACCCCAGAGACCTTTCCTGGTGAGAGAAAGAGGCGGCAGCAGTACTGAAGTGCAGATGCTGGTGCCAGACGACAGCCTCCCCAAGGAGCCTCCTTGCCTTTGGGACACAGGTTTCGGAGCAGTGCTGTTCTCGCAGCAAGTTTCAGTGGGGTCTGAGACACGCTGACGAACCCTAGTCTTACACAGAAACTTCCCCGGGCAGGGAAGGAAGATCACATTCATCTCCAGCACTGCGTCACACCATCGTGATAAACAGAGGTTTAAAAAACAAACAAAAAAAAAACCCACCCCAAACCAAACATCAGCTCATCTTGTACGATCTCAGCTGTTCTCACCCTGTAATCAGAAGAGCAACAACAAGAAATAAAACCAAGGCTGTCTTTCCTAGCAAGGCTTTTCTTGCTAAGAAGAGCCACGGGGGCTGCTACCGCCACACGGCTCTGGACAGAGCCAAGGAGCAGCATCTCCTGCGAGACTCCAGAGGGAAGCGCTGTGCCCGGGCACAAAGCTTTTGGCACTGACAGAACAATCTGGGAGCGTCACCACGCCAATGGCACAACCTTTATGGCACAGGCAGCGGCGCAAAAGCTTTGAAAGGAAAGTCCTCGGCATCCAGGATCAGAGAGCGGCAGATCTGCCCCATCCAGAGCTACCGGGAAGCACCCCGGGAGAGGTAGTCGAGACGCGACAAATGCAGCGATGCTGACCCTGCTTTACTGCAAAGCACAAAAGTCAACTCCCCGACAGAAGAAAAAAAAAAACCAAAACAAACAAAAAAACCCCTCTATTACGGATACAACGTGGAATCCAGTATGTTAATCCTCGATCTCTCCTGAGCTCTAGTATCTCACCGGCCAGGCAGCCTGCTCTAACAGCCTGCTGCGTCACAGCGTTGCTTCAGTTGAATTGCACTGTTTGTTTCCCCATCACTAAAAGCACCTAAAAATTAGGGTCCCCCCACTCTGTTCCGTTCCCCTCTCTCCTTAAAAGGCCACCCTTGACCTCACACGCTTTGAGAATTCCCAGTTTCCCTCCCGCCCTCCTCAGAGGTCACCCAGCAAATAGGACGTGACAAATTAACAAGGCACAGTGCTCTACATTCACAGCAGCGGGCGCCTCGGTGCTCACCGGCGTTAAGGAGTCCTTCCACGTTCCAGATTTTAACACTGAGAGAAACAAGCAAACGCTTTCTGGAGAGAGGCGCGTGTGCCTCCACTGCTCTCCCACCGGCCCAGGGGCAACCCATCCTGGGAAGTGCCAGGAAACTCATACAAATGCAGGAAGGAACACACCATCTGCTACCGCAGCGCACGGACAGGTAACTGCAAGCTGCCACCCTGCCAGGGAGCTCCCGAGCTACGCTCACGCGGGACATTGGTGGATTAAAAGACTTCATGTGGCCTTGACATCTCCCCTCTGGTCTCCGCCCTGGCTGCATGGAAGGGACCAACAGCATTTAGGGCTCTGGCAGAAGCGTGTGGAGCACTGTGTTATTTTGGAGGCTGCACACTAGTATTGATCCCCACGACAGCCCACCTCTCTCACCATGCCATAATCCCCCCCGGGATGCTGCCATGATATGCTTTAAAAGTCAGTAGTGCCCCTTCTAACATCTAAAACCAGACTGCCCGGTGTTTTATGTGATGGAACATCTACATTCTTGGCTACAGGGAACCACACAAAAATGCAGTCCCTCAGACACCGATTTCTGTAGAGCAGAGACGCTCGCAAACGCATCGGCTTCTTCGCCCCTTCCCAACGTATGAGAGCTACTGCAGACAAGTGTCATTGTCAAGCACGGATGAGCTTTGTCAGACCCCGAGCACGCAGGCAGACAGCCCGTGCGAGGCTAGATTTTGTACAAAAAGCTGGGAACGTAGTCAAATCTGAGCAGAGGGTTCACCCCCCGGCCGGGTTCCTGAATGTACTGCAGCTTCAGCAGCTCAGCTAAATACTGCACAATTTTGATATCTTCATTGGCAAGGCCCAGTTGAAGCTTCAGAAAGTTCATTCTGCGATTCACAACGGATTCCTCTGGTTCCCTTTCGCTGATGGGAAGGTGCAAATGATGGCAGAAGGTGAAGAGGAAGGCTTTCGAACACAGCTGGGTGAGGATACTTTGGACGTGCATATAGTAGGTGCTTCCTCGTTTGATCTGCGTGCGGTGGTCTGCCAGCCGGGACACCAAGGTGCCTTTGTAAAGCGGGCAGCGGAGAGTCTTACTGTCGGCGTCCAGAATGCTGACGTACCGGCTGTATCGGCTCAGGGCATGCAGCACGTTCACCCCAGCAGGCGACACCATCCTGAAACAGCAAGGAGAGAGGTCACGGCTGGAGGGGACCAGACAGTTAAGCAGCAGGCTGTGTCCGTGCCCCTGTATCACACACACTTTCCCACTAGCTCATGACCTGGCGCAAGAGCCTCTGTGGGCCAATAAAGTCTAGCACGGAAGAGAGTGGCCAAATAGCCTCTCCAGCCTGCCAGATCCCAGAGAAACCACACTCCCCTGGATCCCCACGTGCACTGATCCGCACCGTGTGTGCACTACTCCATAAACGGCTGCGCTTCAGGGCAGCTTCCTCCCTCAGCGACTCGGAGGGGGAGCGATAGGACATCTCTGGTGAACAGAAGCGAATCTTGCAGCGGCTGGGAGCTTCTGGATGTGACACAAGGACTTAGAAACCCAAACCAGCCCCCCGCCTTGCCAAGAGCTCCGCTTCACCCCCATATCGCTGTTTTGGGAGGGAGCCGCTCTTGGGTGGTCAAAGCCCTGAGTGAAACCTGCCCTTCCTTTAAAAGGGGAACCATCCTTACACCAGAATATTCCCTGGCTGAGCGTGGGTATTTTCCACTCAGGTACAAACCCACAGCATGTTCACAACATACAATTATCCAACAATGTTATTTAAATGCAAATTACAAGCTTACGCAAGCTCTACCTTCTGCTCCTCAATTTTGCGTGGTTAAACATCGCTCGGTTGAGATCCGGCTCCCAGCCTCAAACCAGGAGCCCTGGCTGCTCGTGTAAGAGCTGCTCCTGTGCCCCGGCAGCGTCTGGCCGTAGGAGACGCAGCACCCTTACCAGAATAATTAATTTAGCCTCTAAGTTCCTTCCCAAAGCCCTTGGACAAATGGTTCGCTGAGAACACCCATGTTAAACTCAACACTTAATTAACATTCCACAGAGGAGAGTTTAAATGACTGACACGTGTTACAAGCAGTTTTTTTTTTTTTAAAAAATACTTTTGTTTATAAAAATTGCATCTAACCACAGACATTGAGCAGCAGGTAAACACTCGGGGCTTTTAAAAACCCCACCAACAGACAGAGAAATTTGGGAGCAGCTGTCAGCAGAGCTGTCAGCCTGCCGCACGAGCACAGAAATGAGGGGAAACTCGCAGCTTAGGATAATTTTGTCATCCACAACCCCCAGCAATGCAATACTCAGCAGCCCAGAAAGCAGATTTCTGTGTTTTGATTTTCAAACTGCTCAGAAACACTCGTTGAGGAGCTCTTCCAGCCCGGCTGCGAGCAATGGGCTGCCACTCTGACTCACGTTGGTGACAGCAACGGCCATTCCCTGTCATACCTGCACCAGACCGCATCCTGGTACCACACAAAGAAAATCCTTTCTATCACAGCAACAAAGGCAGGGCCAAAATCTTTAGAGCTGAGCAATCGCTATTTGCTAATATACACTACGAAGCCGCATTTCAGGACTGGGGGTTGGGGAAGGGGTGCTTGCTTTGGCGAGAGTCCTCACCCTGAGCAGAAGTTTCCTTTGCATCTGAACTGCAATTCCAACCCCGCAGCCCGCTGAGCTCCGCGGGCCTTTTTTCCTGCACTAAGGAATGTTGTAAATAAGTCTCTGTCCATCTGCATCCCCTCAAAGAGTCCAGCAGCTCCGGGCCTCCGCCCTTCCCCACAACACCCCAAGGTGCTGGCACTCCAGTGTCTGACCTACTGATCTCATCGCCAGCACATCATCTCTTCATCAGGGTCCACAAGAAAAAAAACCTCCCCATATCAAAGCATCCATTTAAAAACCAAAATCCTCGCTAGGAACATCAGGAGGGTTTTGGCAGGAGATGGGGGAAAGCAGAGGCCACAAGGGACTCCAGGAGCACTCTTATCAGACCGTCCAGGAAACCAGCAGGTTTTTGTGTGTTTGTTCTCATGTGTTCATCCTCTGCTTTGCCAGGCTAAGACCTAAACCAGAAGGAAACCTCCTGGCCAAATAACTAGTACAAGCCAGGCAGCAGGTGTTTTAAATATTAACTCTCAAGTGAAGCTGGATATAAAGAGACAGACAAATCTACCCTGCTTCAAAATATATCCCATAAGCAGAAATTCACAGCAGCCATGTAGGTAATTAGACAGAGACCTCCCCTGTGCACCGATTCCCCTCTGAAATTCCTGCTTAGGAGATGAAGAAGTTTTTATCATACACCTCGACACCGATCAAGCAAACAGATCCTCGATTTACCTCTGGAGCCCGATCAGCTTCCACTTCTGGAAATCCACAACGTGCAGAGGGGAAGTGACCCAGTGCTTCACGGGCTTGGCGTAGATGCTGCTGTTTGGCACGAAGATGGAGAGCGCCGTCACCAGCTTCTTGACTATCGCTTCCTCTTCCCCCAGCACGATCAGGGTCCTCCCGCTGAGCAGGGAGTAGATGGCGGGGTGAGCAAAGGGGTACTGCCTGATGAACCGCAGCGCGTTCTGGCCAGCCTTTTTTTTGTGCCTTTCGCTCGCTTGGCAGGCGGGGTGAGCAGGAGAAGGCGTCCTGTCGGAGCACGTGGAGGCAGCGCTGCTGATATAGCTCATGGAGTCCGAGCACTCATCTAGGCTGCTCTTACTGACCTCCCTGCTGCCCGTCAGGTAGCGCGAGTCAAGCTCGTAGGGAAGGAGCCCCCCCGAGATGCCATCGTGGGAGGGGAAGCCCCCGAAGCTCCCGCGCAGCCCCTGCTCGGCCTGCCGGTATGGCTGCGGGGGGATCCTGACCACCCCGTCCTCGTCGCAGGGCTTCTGTCCCAGGTCAGGCAAAGGCTCGAGGAAGTTGGGACTCTCCTTCCCGATACAACAGGCAGAGTCAACCTGCACTAAGTTTTCCTGTTTTGAAACATCTTCCTGCTCGTCGGCGTTGTCCGAATTTAGTTTGGGGCTGAAATGAAGGCCTCCCTCTTCATCATCTGCGTAAGGTTCCTCGTTAATGGCACTTGGGTAGCTCGCTTTGAAATCTTCCGGGATGAGTGACTCGGAGGGACACGTGCTGAGAACCTCGATGCTGTCCTCGCTGACGGTCCTCCGGCTGCCCACCTTGCTCCTGCCCGCCTGGGGGCTGGGGCTGACGGGTAGGCTGGCCTGGCTCTCCGATTTGGTCAAGCCAGATGCAGACTTCTCCGTTCCAAGAACCTCAATGCTCTCACCGCTACTGATGCTGCCTTTAATATCTGCGTCCAGATAGTCCAGGTTCTCCTGGTGTTCAAACGTCACGGACTCGGTCATTTGGGGTTCTTGGGGGTCCTCAATCTCTTGCTCCATCTTGATGGGCACGCACTCCACGCTGGATTTGTAGGATCCCAGGCTGATGATGACTTTAGGAGCAGGGGACTCTTCCGAACACTTTCTATCAATAGCATCTTGACCGAGCCCCTGGCAGCCTCTGTACTGTTTTTCAGGTGGTTTTTCATCCAGAAAAGATACATCCTCAAAGAGGAAGTTAGTTACATTTTGTTGCTTTAGGAGCGCCCTACTGATCTGCTCTGTCAGGAGGTAGCACACATCACCTCTGAAAGTCCTCTCAATCTGATGCAACTGGTCAAGAGTTTGGTTGAAAAAATAAATATCGCAGAGTTCCTCCAGCGTCTTCAGCTTCTTGTCAAAGCACTTGGCAGACTTTGCTTTGATGAGCTTGGGGGTATAGGATGGCACGTGGGCGTAGAGGTGCATTTCACCAGGCTCAACGAGGTCGGAGGTAGTCGGGTCCCGATCGCAGCCCGCTTTGGCCTGATCCAGCGCACACTCTGGCTCGTAGGGATGGAAGTCGGACTCCTTCAGCTTCCTATAGGGATACGACCTGATTTGTTTCAGCAGATCCTGGTGCTCGATGATCGACTTTTCCACGCTGGCCAGCTCGTTGGCCTTCTCAATGGCTTGGGTTGTGTAATACCCTTTGTCATTGGCCTTTTTCTGTATCTCAGTTTCGTTGTGCAGGACGGTCCTGGTGTAGTCGAGATCTTTCAGTTTCTTTTCCAGTTCGTTAGCAAAAGCTTTCCTGTTCCCTGTCTTTAAGCACTCGGAGGCTTTGGAGAACTCAGCGGAGAGTTCCTGAAACTGCTGCATGATTTTGTGCTCGTCAGCGGAAATGTAGGCCATGCAGAAGGGCCTCACGAAACCCCTGGCTTCGAGGTCGTACAGAGTCAAGTGGTGGACGTAGGCGAAGGCCCCTTCCTTCGAGTCCCCCAGCACCACTTTGGAGTCCTCCACGAAGTTCAGTTTCGGGTAGGCAGAGCCGGGTGGGTGCCCCACGAAGGAAGCCTGGTAATCCACAGACATGATCCGAAGGGAAAAATAATTGAGATCGAAAGTGCCCGACACTTTGGCGTCATCGGGGATGGTCAGGAGGGGCTGGGGCCCCACTTGCTCTGAGAACTCGGAGATGAGGATGAAGTCCTGGGTGAACTTGGAGCTGGCGACCTTGGCCCAGGGGTTGGCCCCGTGGCTGGAGAAGGGGAAGAGCGGCACCGAGTACTCCTCGGGCAGGGGCGGCTTGCTGCACAGCTCATCCTCCAGCTCCTCCTCTCTGGTGAAGGCCACCACGTCAGGGGCGCTGATCATATTTCCCGCAGAAGGGGACCGACATGGAGCAGCGAAGCTCCCCCCGCCCGGTGCCCCCCGCCTCCTCCCGCCGTCGGGCCCTGCGGG
>VZTV01047507.1:31840-48630 GCA_013400875.1 Anhinga rufa
GAGAGGCGGCCCCGGGAGGTGGGGGGCAAGGGGCTGCCCGGAGGGAGGGGGGGCCCTGTGGAGGGGCGTCGGGGGGCTGCTCGGGGGAGACCTGCCTTGCCCCTGCTGCGGTGGGCGAGGGCCAGCCCCAGCATGAGGGGAGGCCTTGGCTGGGCCGGAGGGCCCTGCCTGGGGCTGGGCAGGGCCCGCCGGGTGGCTGGTTCTGGTGGGGGAGAGCAGCCTTTGCTGGCTCGGTGACGCCCTGAGAGGATGCCCTGGGCCCTCCCGGTGTCACCAGGCTGACCAGGGACATCCATCGATGGCTCTCCATCCTCGGCAGGATCCGGCCACGGGGCAAGGACCCAGCAGCATGCCTTGGCCCCTCGGGAGCTGTCACCATCTCTTGTAATGAACTTTCAAGCGAGGCTTTTCGCTAGCTGCGGGGTCAGGATGCTGCCGCAGCCCTGGCGTCTCTTCTCCCGGGCTGCGGAGGATATGGCATTGCAGAGGATCCGGAAGGTCTTGTGCGTGGCTGAAAAGAACGATGCTGCCCGAGGGATTGCAGATCTGCTGTCCAACAGCAGAATGCGACGGGTAGGAATACACCACATCTCCTTAACTGCTTCCTGATACGTGTCCGGGTCTGGCTTAGCTGGCTGGAGAGGGTCAGCTCACCGAGACGGGCCGCACAGTCCTGGTCTCGGGTGCAGTCTGTGTCTGGTGTGGTATCCCCAGCCCACTCTGCAGAGCTTGGCACGGGCAGTTTGCATCAGCACATGCAACATCTTCCACTGTTTTTTGTCTCTGGCCGCTTCTGACCGCACGAGGGTACGAGAACGGCTTTCTTTTGTGGACAAATGCCACCTGCCCGCCCAAATGTATTTGGGAGTCTTGGATTCCTCTTCCTTGTGACTTAAGTCCTGTTGGAGTTTAGCTCCCCAGCTGTGCTCCCTCTGCCCAGGAGCACTGAGCTCCACGGTGAGGGCTCCCTGTGTCATTCCTAGCTTTGAAGCATATGCAGACAGCTTCAGGAAGCAAAACCATCTGTTGGCGTGCATTTCCCTGTCAAAAAGCACCACTTCTGCATCATCAGCAAGTGTCAGGGGTTTACTGAAGTTCACAGAATAAAGCAAAGATGGTCTGTGGTTTGGAGAAGAGGCGTTCAAAGATCTCTCTGCTGCTTTGTTTTGTGACCTTTAACAGCTTGCATAATTACTTATTATTTCCAAGCTAAGGAACTAGGAGGTGCTTCTAGACCAGAATTACACTTGAACGAAAGGTGTTATCGAGAGCCGGAGCGCTGACAGTCCCAATCAAGGAAGATATTATCCTGCTTCTGTAGAAAAAGCAGCAAACACTCAATCTAGAAACTTCCATGAGTCTCAGGTGGGGGGTACTCCTGGGGACATGGAGCCAGCGCACTAATTGTCATTCGGAGCATGGCAGTTGTTTGTCCAGAATGTAATTGGCCAGCCCCATTAAACAAATCTGTTCTTCACTGTTTGTTGTCACTATCCATGGGGCATCCCCCGGATAGTGGGATCCCTGACATCCCCTTCAGGCACGACTTAAAATACTCATACGTTGGAAAGCACCATTTCAGTGTTTCCATAAATGAGACAGGCAATTTCCATTCACCCTACCCTGCTTTTCTGTTTTGGCCACAGTACCTGGTTTTCACTTGCCCCACGCGTGTCCCACACGTGCCCCGTGCTCTGCCATAACAGCATGTATAAAGCGAGGCGGGAAACATTTGGTTTCTGTTAGGAGCCAGAAACTCAGTAACTTTTCTTTTCCTTCCAGCGAGAAGGGTTTTCCAAGTTCAACAAGATCTACGAATACGACTACCAGATGTTTGGCCAGGTAGAGATTTCTTTCATTCTGCTGCTGGATTAGAGAAGTGCAAAATGCTAATTATTAAAAGCCATTTGTCAGAAGTTACAACACACATGTGCAGTGACGGGGACATTTTGTCCAAATGTGAGGAGAGGTCAGATGTTCTTTTCTTGCTCAACCACTGATTTGTTTTGTTGCTTTGTCTTTCAACTTCCTGGTTTTATATCAGTCAAAAATACATTGATATTTCGAATTGGGAGCTTCCTACAAAAACTGAGGATAAGGCCGTAGATTTAGCTGCCGGTAGAGGGAAGAGCTCATTGTGATATATTAGCTGGAGGGAGATGTCACTGACTGTGTAAATTGAGAGCTGCATCAAGATCTTGGGGCTCTGGGTAGTTTTTAGCAAACGATGGGCGCTAATTACCTTGCTCTGTCTCTTGCAGAATGTTACTATGGTGATGACGTCCGTGTCAGGACACTTACTGGCTCATGATTTTAAGCTGCCGTTTCGCAAATGGTTCGTACTTGGTACCCCCTCGCGGGAAGGGGGGCTGTCCTCTTCTGCTCTCAACCCTGAGCTGAGTAGGGCACTGCACGTTCAAAGGCTGGGGAGCGGGGAGGGATTCTGACACCACCTGCAGAGCAGGGTGACAAGTACCACATTTTATACAGAATAGCTAAAATATTGTTTCAAATTACTGTCTTCAGAGCGCTAAAAAACCCCAAGTCATAATAATGATTAAAAGACATTAAGGCAGACCCAAGGAATTAAACTGATTCCAAAACTTGATTTTTTTGTGTTCATTGTTCAGCTAGGAGTTGTCCTGGGAAGTGAGGCACTTTCTCTGTCTTCCCTCGCCTTTGTTCTCTGTGCTTGAAATAAGAGAAGTTGCTTGTTTAGGGCCGCCTTCCAGAGTTGCTGTTTTCTCTGGTTGCTTTTTGATTCTCTTGCTTTTAAGCGTAACTCAGCATTTCATGTGAACGCTAAGTTATCTGAGACGAGGTTTGTAATAAAATATATTATCAATACCAGTACTCGAACAGCACTTCCTCACAAGACAGCTCCAGTTAGTGTCTCACAACATATGTTTCCGTTTTTCTTATGTACGCTGTTTTATCTTCTGTTTACCAGGCATAGCTGCAACCCGCTAGCTCTTTTTGATGCTGAAATTGAGAAGTATTGCCCTGAAAATTACATGGATATCAAGGTAACTTGTTTTTAGGAGCTTCCCCGAAACTCTGAGTTCAGAGATTAGTTCTACAAATATTGTCTCAGACAGAAGGAGGACTGTACCTTTGTCCTTAACATCTAAGTTCTAGGGTTTAGCAAATTCCCCCTGCATTTCCTAGGACTAAATATGGTGTTCATTTGTGACACTGAAAGTCTCCTGCTCGTGTACAGTTAGTGCAGTAAAGGAACAACTACTTTGCTAAAAGCAGAAATGTTGTTTCCAACAAGTTGGAATTTGTAATTGCATCTCAATTTTACAAAAGAAATGACACTTTCAGAAAACAGACTGTGGTACAATTTGATCCAAGCCATGCTTTTTAACAGAATTAGATGTAAATAAATGACTCATTTCTTTTGAAAGCTGCCTAATCTCATGAGAGACACAATTACAAAATGTTATTGCAACAATCTATCTCTATGGATACACGTCGCATTTCATGTTCAGCTAGTGAGTCACTCTAAAATTAAATGACAGAGCCAGTGGCCTGGTATGTCTCACACTGCGTTGCTTTCTCATCTCAGAGAACCCTTGAACGAGAAGTCCAGCAGTGCCAAGTGCTGGTGATATGGACTGACTGCGATCGAGAAGGGGAGAACATCGGCTTTGAGATAATTCACGTTTGCAAGGCTGGTGCGTAGAGCATCTTCTGTATCAATCTGAGTTCCAATAAAGTGCTGATTTAACAGGTATCGCTGCTCAGAGATCTCATAACAGAGGCGTATTCTCAGTCTTACTGTGTCCAGGTTAAATATCTTGACTGTAGTTCTGATAAATACGTGGCTCTGATACAGCAGAAATATGTTCAGCTATTGGAAACCTATAGAATAGGTTGACAGCATGCTCTTTCAGAGATAGCTGTTCATTAGTTGCTCCTTTCCATTGGCATTTGAGTGGCTCTTTGATTTCTTTTTGTGTCTGACAGTAAAGCCAAACCTCCAGGTTTTCCGAGCCCGTTTTTCAGAGATTACGCTTCACGCTGTCAGAACAGCCTGCGAGAACCTCACCCAACCGGATCAAAAAACAAGCGATGCCGTTGATGTCAGGCAGGAGCTGGACCTCAGGATAGGTAAGGAAACACGCGCTGGAGGCGAGAGCGGGCTGTGAGGCCTGAGCTGCTGCATATGCCTCCGCTAAGGGAAGCGAGCAAGAGTGTGGTAGGTTGGCAGGGGACAGATTTGTTACCGGTGTGTAGCTTGTTGTCTATAAATACTTGAACTCCCTTAGACTGCTGTACAAACAAGATAGCCATCCATCAGGCTCTTCCTCGCTTCTCATCTAACCACACTGAATGCACATTGTTAAAGTCCAGCAAGGGATGTTTAGAAATCATCTGTTGCTGTAACCTCAATACAAGACAGAAACGCCCTCGGTAGTGTCGTAAATCGGATTTTTAGGTCAGATACAACTGAATCGCATCTTGTGTCTTACTGGAAACATGCTTTCTGAAGCAAATGTTAGGTTTATAGCTCATGCAGCAGTGACAGGCTCCTGCAACTTTTAGTGTTGAAATTAGAGTAAAATTAATACTCAGAGTATTAAAAACTGTCTGAAATGTTGTGATTTTCCTCCGATATTGTATTATTCAGTTCTGCTGTCCCTTTTATTTTCTCAGGTGCTGCCTTCACCAGATTCCAGACACTGAGGCTGCGGAAGATCTTCCCTGATATTTTAGCAGATCAGCTGATCAGCTATGGTAGCTGCCAGTTCCCGACGCTGGGGTTTGTAGTTGAACGCTTTAAAGCCATCCAGGCCTTTGTTCCTGAAGCCTTCTATAAAATAAAAGGTATGCTTGGGGAAAGCAAGTCCTGGGCTCCATCTTAAAGGGCTTGATGAGTTTAGAAAGGAAAAATATCAGGGCAGCAACCAAACAATGCTGCAGAGGTGGTTTCCTCTTCCTTTGCCACAACCATTAAGCAGAACTGAAAGGCTTTCTCATAGCGTGGCCCTGGTGCCTCTGCTGTATTTGTGTTGTATTACCACTCTGTCACTCAAATTTGTTGTTCAACACAGTGACACATGATCACGAAGATGGCAGTGTGGTCTTCAACTGGAAGAGGAACCGGCTCTTTAATCACACAGCGTGCCTTGTCCTTTACCAGATGTGTATGGAGGTAGGAAAGCTTGTAAATAGCTGTATTATCCACTATCAGCCAAACATTTCCTGCATCTGTCTCGCTCAAGATGTTTAAAGAACAGTTTGTGTAAACTCTTAAGGGAGGTTTTTTGCATTTTGCTTACTCTGTGTTTAGGATCCGGTAGCGACTGTTGTTGAGGTTGGGAGCAAGCCAAAGAGCAAATGGAGGCCCCTGCCCCTGGACACTGTGGTACGTTTGAACTATGCTGAAAGGACTTATCCGAAAGAAGCTTTGAACAGATATTTTACTCACCACTCTGAATTATGCATAAATACTTTTTTTTTTCTGGCTCCTCCCAACACAGGAACTTGAGAAGTTGGCTTCCCGCAAACTGAAAATAAACGCAAAGGAAACCATGAGAATAGCAGAAAAACTCTATACTCAAGGGTAAGAAAGCAAGACTTGGCTCGGTAAACTTAATTCTTTCAAAAATAAATGGCCTTTAGTACAAAATGGGAAGCGTCATGGAGCACCTCTTCAAGTGCTTTTCTGTCTTTCTTCTTTAGGTTCATTAGCTACCCCCGAACTGAGACCAACATTTTCCCCAAGGAGCTGAACCTCTCTACCTTAGTACAACAGCAGACACAGGACCCAAACTGGGGAGCATTTGCACAGAGGATTTTGGATCAGGGTGGGCCAACCCCTCGGAGTGGGACCAAATCAGACCAGGCTCACCCTCCCATTCACCCCACAAAGTACACTGCTAACTTGCAGGTGAGTTTAACGACGGCAAAGGCAACTGGATGGTTTGTATTGCTTGATAAATAAAGATAGAATTCTTAATAAGATGGTTGTTAGCACTGAGATCTTGCTAATATTTCTTGACATCTTATTAACACAGGAGGACACTGACCCTTTGTTACTGTTTGATATTAGGGCAATGAGCAGAGACTATATGAATTCATTGTGCGCCATTTTTTGGCCTGCTGCTCTCAAGATGCCAAGGGACAGGAAACAACTGTGGAGATCGACATCGCTAATGAGCGATTCATTGCTCAAGGACTAATGATCCTGGCCCAAAATTATCTGGAAGTCTATCCATATGAGAAGTGGAGTGATAAGGTAATACGCTTGAATAACGTAGATGGGAGAGGCTAAAGTACCTGGAGTTTAAAATAGCACTTCACTGCTAACTTCAGACCCCTCTACAGAACGTCCTTTGACAATTCCTAGCTGTTTTGCTCAGAGCCATCTCTGCTGAAAACCTGTGCAGCTTTATTGTGCCAGCATTGGGTAGATTCTTCCCCTTCTGACACCACAGCAGAGACCATACAGGGCTGTGGGGTTGACCTTACTCACCAAGAGGAGCTGCAATTCCGTGGTCTCTCTGGCAGCTCATTACTGGCTAATCCTGAGGACCCTGAGACTGGATCTCCTCCAGAACAGGGTGCTGCTGTATTATTGCACTGGCCTGCTGTTAGTGTGACATTTTGTCTTTAGTGAATGGACCAGAAGGCAGTTTCAAAGAGATTCTCCTTCCCTTCAGGTTATCCCACTGTATCAGAAAGGGTCTCGCTTTCAGCCCACTACAGTGGAGATGGTGGATGGGGAAACCAGCCCTCCATTGCTCCTCACAGAAGCGGATCTCATTGCTCTCATGGAGAAACATGGCATTGGTCAGTATTGGCAGCATGGCCTCTCGCTTTTGGGAGAGCTTTGTTCATAAGGTTCTTCTCAACTTCTCTAACACCAATTGTGTCCCACCCTCAGAGTAGGGAGTTCTCTAAAGTCACTTCAGATAATAAATCAGTTAAATGTACAGAACAAAGGAGTAGTAGAGACATGCAGGCAAAGTCCAGACATCCTAAGGAGTCTGCAGAGTGCCTCAAGTACCTAGGGAGACATGCAATCTAGGATTCAGGGTGTGCCTGCCAGCACCTCGTTGGCCTCAGTACCAGTGGGACATGAGAGCAGCGCTGCTCCTGACCATAAGTTGTCTCCTTGTCCCTTTAGCACCTTGCACTCTGCACTAGGCACAGGGGGAGTCACTCCTTGGCACCTAATTCGACTAACAACCTGTCTGCTTTCAGGGACTGACGCCACTCACGCTGAGCACATTGAGACGATCAAGACGCGGATGTACGTGGGCCTTACAGCAGACCAGCGGTTCCTTCCAGGCCACCTGGGCATGGGGCTGGTTGAAGGTAAGGGCAGTGCCCGCTAGGAAGATGGCAGGTTCTTTACTTGCTCCTTCCTTTCACTCACTGTACATTATGTTCCTCAGGCTATGATTCCATGGGTTACGAGATGTCCAAGCCTGACCTTCGAGCTGAGCTGGAGGCTGATCTGAAACTGATCTGTGAGGGGAAGAAAGACAAATCTGTTGTGTTACAGCAGCAGGTCCAAAAGTACAAGCAAGTCTTCATCGAAGCTGTGGCCAGAGCCAACAAGTGAGTCCTGTCTTTGCCCTCTTCTGTTTGCTTTGCTGTTCTGGGAGGTGCTGGCCTCTCATCTGGGGCTCACCCTGGAGCGGGATCCTGTTTCCCTGGAGCTCTGCCCAGTACGTGTAGGCATTTGCATGGGAAGGGATGACTCGCAGCCTGGCACACTGTCGTGAGTTTGTGCCAACTAACTGCTTATCTTGGTTTAAACCCTTGAGATTAAATTCAGAACTGGCTGAAGGAGATAGAAACATGCACTGACCTCTTTCATATTTTACCCACACCTAACCTGTTCCAGAGGCGTGGTGCTGAATCAACACACTCGTGGAGAAGCTCAGAAGGGCTCTGTGGAGGGCAGCAGGCGCTAATTCACTGCAGTGCCTGATTGCTTTTTGCAGACGAGACACACAGGATGCTTTGCTTGTTTCTTTATAGGTTGGACCAGGCCCTGGCTCAGTATTTTGGAGAAGCCACAGAAATTGCAGAGCAAGAGGAGGTCTACCCAACAATGCCTGTTTCAGTTCGGAAGTGTCCACAGTGCAACAACGACATGGTCCTGAAGACCAAGAAGAACGGCGGGTTGGTGATCTTCCCTGTTGTAGAAAGTAGCCTTCTGTGTTGGTTTTTGGTTTTTTTTAGGCGTTGTTCATTTACGTCCCCTCTGCAGCAAGCATGAAACTTGGGCTGCAGCTAGCTAACTCCACCAGCTACGTAAAGCTGTGTGGACTCAGCTGAACCTCTCTCTCAAGTATGTATGTGCCCTCAAAACTTGTTGTTTTGACAATTCCTGACGACTCGACTGAGAAGGCGGGAGAACAGATCACCGACTGTCTTGACTTTGCCTCTTCCTCATCCAGTGCCTTTGTCCCATGACAGGTTCTATCTCAGCTGCATGGGCTATCCAGCTTGTAAAACTGCGGTCTGGTTTCCTGATTTTGTGCTGGACGTGGCCAGGGACGAGAGTGTCTGTGCTGCGTGTGAACCACATCCAGTGCACAGGTAGGTCATACCAGTTATGCCTTGGGAAAATGCAGCTGCTCAGACATTGTGTTAGCCATTGTGGCCAGAGACTTCTGTGAGCTAGGCTGGGCAACCATTTTCCGTTCCAGTCTTGGAAAGCTGGAGCAGCACTCATGGCTTGGGGATAGAAAGAAGAGGGGTTGTGGAAATCAGTGTAAGCATAGCAGAACTTTAAAAAAAAAACAAGTCCAAATCGAGGTCTGTTGATGAGGAGTTGTATGAACTGGGAGACTTTAATTCTTCCTTTCCTTTTAGATTGAAGTTTAAATTCAAGAGAGGCAGTGTTCCACCTGTGATGCCCCTGGAGTTTGTTGGTTGCATCGGAGGCTGTGATGAGATGCTAAAAGAGCTCTTGGACCTGAAGTATTTACACAGGTCATCCCAATCCGCATCATCAGCCAGCCAGCAAGCTAATCACTTGCAGGTCAACAACTCCTTTAACAGAGCTGGTGGTGAAAACAGGCACGTGAGGGGGACCACAAACCTGGCACCAGGACATCTACTCTCCTTGAGCTCAACGAGAACAGCCAGGCCTGCTCCTTCAGCTGTTCCAGATGATGGGAACAACGCGGTGGTGTGCAACTGCGGGAATGAAGCCCTGCTGTTAACCGTGCGCAAAGAAGGGCCCAATCAAGGCAGGCAGTTTTACAAATGCAGTGCCAGTACCTGCAACTTTTTTCTCTGGGCTGATCAGCAGTCAGAGGACAGAAGCAGCAGGGCTCCGCGGGGCTCTGCGCTGCCCCAGCCCTTTGCAGGAAGGGGCCCAGCGGGATTTCAGCACCCAGGAGGAGGGAGAGGCCCAGAGCTCTGTGGAAGCAACAGCTCCGATTCAGGAGGTGGCACAGTCTGTAAGTGCAACCAGCCAGCTGTCACACGCACTGTCCAAAAGGATGGGCCCAACAAAGGGCAGCAGTTCCACACCTGCCCTAAACCCCGAGAGCAGCAGTGCGGCTTCTTCCAGTGGGCAGATGAAAACACAGCACCAGGTACGGCTGGGCTTGGGGCGAGACTCAAGGGGTGGAGGCTGTTCTTGAAGCTAAAATGAACACACTTCTCACACATGCATAATGCTGCCACAGCGTGACAGCTCTTGTAGCAACTCATACATTTAACAGACTTCAGGTTTGTCTTCAGAACGTGTGTCTGCAGCATTATAGCACTTCAAGTGTTGCCTGTGACAACTGAGTCTGGCTTACCTTTCCAAGTGCTAGCAGGATATGTCCTCATAGCACACATCTGCTGAGCTCCAAGCAGGATACTTTGCTTCTATGCGCAGTAAGCTTGGGCGTCTGTCCGTGATTCACTGGATAAAGCCCAGCTCTCTTTCAAACAGTCTCTTTGGGAATTTGTCCTCCCAAATTACGGTGCTCAGCTTTGTGAGAACTGTTACTTACCAACTTGGTACAGAGTGGCACAGCTTTTGGAGATCTTAAACCCCATTCTGTCGTGCCGGGGAAACAGTGCTACTCCCTCTGCCCTAGTTCAGGAAAGCAGTGAAAGGCCAAGTCTGAGGGTTTGATCAGAGCTGAGAAATGGGGTGTGGCTGCTGTGAAAAGATGCTGAAAACAAGTACCCATAAAAAAGAAAAAGACAAAATAAGGATGTGAAAGAAAGAGCACTGACACAAAGGGACAGTAAGGAAAGTACAGAGGTGGAAATGTAGTCTGAGAGAGATCTTCAACACTGGCCTCCTCCTCCTCCCGAGACATTTGGGCCTAAGGGGGTGGAATCAAGTTTTCAGAACTACTTATGCCCAAGGAAAACTTGGGGTTTGTCTTGTTGTTTCTGCTTCAGCTGTAGACCAGAGCATGCAACCAGGCAGATCAGTTTCCCCTGTTCTGGTCCCACATTTGTCTAATGCTGCAAGACAAATGGGTTACATTTAACTGCTTAGACAAATCTGAAGCAAGCGTAGTTTCAGGAATAATCCGAGTGGCTGGGAAAGTAAAATCCTTGATCTGCCATTCTGAACTTATCTTCTGTTTCTCACCTACTTATATTCTGAAAGGTACTTAAATGCAAGTTGTTTCTCTCCAGGGCCTTCTGGAGATGTCTCTTTGAGCCACTTTGGCAGCAGTGAATACTCAAGAGGATTGGGAAGTAAAGCCAAGAGACCAAGCAGTCTCTCCTCAGGAGCCACTGCCAAGAAAGCAAGGACCTGTAGCCTTTGCCACCAGCCTGGCCACACTAGGAGAAACTGCCCTCAAAACCACTGAGCCTGGATGGACATCTCTTGAGAGCCTGAAAGGTCTAGGGTCGTGAGCTGCTGCAGGAGCAACTACTGCTGAAAAGAACTGGAGTCTAGAAACAAGTCTGCCGAGTGCTTTCTGGAAGGGCTGGTAGCAGGCTGCTCCTGTCAAGGGGCACCATCCTCACACACACGACATGCCTGGGCAGCAAGGGTTCAAATGGCTTTGAAAGGGGGCTCCACTACTGGTGTCAGCCTTTGTTTTCAGCTGCTCTTCTGCTGAGCAGATTGGATTGTCTAAACATTTCAAGGAAGCGTTTGGAAACTGAACCTGCAGAGAAAACAGCACTGGATCTAGTTCACCTGCAGCTCCCTCTGGCATGGAGAGGAGGCATCATGCCGAGAGGTCTCCAAGCTCTCAGAATAACTGCTTTGATGTTACCTGAGCGACCTTCCCCTTTCCCTTTTGTCATAGCGCCATACCCCTTACCTTGGTTGTCCCTGCCAGTGAGGGAGGGCCAGGTGCAGAGAAGCTGGGTCTGTTGCTTGCCCTGAAAGGGAAGCTCAGCTGCAGTGCTCAGAAAAAGCCTTCATTTTAGACAGTTCCTGAATTGAAACAGAGTTCTTCCTCAAACCTTGAGACATGCCTCTGTGATGCTGCTAGCTAATGTAAGTTATTTTCGTCAAACTAATAAGTTTCTTATTAAAAGATTATTTAATTTTTAAATGATCCAGTGACATCTTAATTCTGCTCTATTATTTCTTCCTACTTAAAATAATGAAGCTATTACTGTAAAAGCATCCACCCAAGTCTTGCTCTTTCCACTCACTCATCGGAACAATACAGAAGCTTTCTTGGCAGAAATTCCCTGCACTTATTTAGAAGTGAGCCGCAGAGGGGTAGGGAAAGTGGTTTTATCTCACCAGCTGCATCTGCTGTAGTGTTGCTGCCCAGGGACAGATGGACAGCTGGCTGAACTGAAGGGAGGCTCTGTTTTCCTGCATTTAGTTTAGACTGAACTCCCTGGGAAGCCAGGCTACCTCCTCCCTCTCTGTTGGGGCTTCCTCTGTACATCAAAGCAAGTAGATCCACAGGATTCCTGTGTCCTCTTCTGCCAGAGGATAGCAGTCGGTTTTTCCCCAGGGCCTCCGATGCTGCTCAAGACCCTGCTCCTGGACACTGAGCCGTTCCCCGGGGTCAGTACTGAGGTGACGTGCAGCACACAGAGCAGCCACGGGGGGCAGGAGGCTGAAGCACTTTCTACAGAGGGTAGCTCGAAGCAGAGATCGCAGCAGCACAAGTTCACTTTAAGGTCTGCACAGGAGAGAAGAAAGCCTTTAACTCTGCAGCAGTCCATCGCTGTCCGGCCTGTCTATGGAGTAAGGTCAGGAGAATTCAGGTTGCATTTCCCTGTACCCCTCACTCCCACGATTAACAGCTGTGGCCTAAAAATACAGACCTGGCAGCTAAAATAACAGGATTACGAGGCTTTGTAATGCAATCACTGCGCTGGCAAAAGCACGGCAGAAGCCCCAGCAGCAGCCCCTGAATGGCAACAGCAGCAGAAAGCACACAGGCAGCAGGTTAAACATTGCTGATGGCACCAGCCGTTACCAGCATTCCTGCTTTAAGCCCGGCCAGTGTTTTCGCAGCTGAGCGGTTAGAGCTGCTGGGTAAATGGCACAAGCTCTGTCTGGACGGCTCACGTACCACAGCCAGGCACTCTGCAGGCATAGGGGTTTGGAAGAGGAGGAGAAAAGCCTTGCCAGGCAGGGTCTGACCACCAGCACGCTCTCTGCACAGCACGGGACGCCCTGGGCAGTTCTTGGGCATGCCACTGCAGCTGGAGGATCGCTTCAGCCCTTATCACGGGAAAGGAAACAAAACAGAGCTGACACAAGAGAACCAGTATACACAGGGAAGGTTTATTCTCATTGCTAACACCTGGGAAGTGGTTTGGAGGAACAAACTAAGTAATCTTCAGACTGGGAGGAAAAGCAGAGTATTTTTCCTCCCATAAACAAGATGATAGCTGTAAAGAAAACTAAACCACAACAGCTGCTCACATGGAAGTCCACAGGATTTCTCCATCTCTACCAGTGTGCAAAATCAGCTTTTTCCATTAAATATAGAAATACATTCCTTCGCCCTGGGACTACAGCCAGAACTGAAGCCTACTAGCAGCCACTCAAAGGAAAAAAAACAAAATACCCAATTAAAACATACCTTCTTAATAAAAAGCATAAACCACTTCAGTTCTTGCAAGCGCTCTGCTCAGAGCGTCAATCCCGTCATACTTTCCTGCCCCGTTCCCTGCTCCGGGGTGGGGAATGGGACCTGAAAACAGCAGCAACATGTGTGAAAAGGTCACTGCACAGACTGGAAGGGGATGCCGTGGTTCCTTGCAGAGCAGCCCTGCTGCAGCCTCCACCAAGGGACCGATACCAGGAGCCTCCCAGGAGCCAGCCGCTCTCTTCCTGCCACTGCCTTTTTCAGGACATCTTCCAGCAAAACACCGTGCGGAGCAAGGGCCACAAAGCCCCAGCGCCGTGCTGGAAGCACGCCCATTCCTCGGGGCAGAGCCGATACTGGCAGAAGGAAGGGGTAGGGCTGAGCTCGCCCCTTTTGGCAGCTGAAAGGGTTTTAAAAAAATAAACCCACAGCTCTGTTTGCTATGGCTGTACCTTGAAGTGCCCAGACAACCACCCAGGTCATCGCTTGGGCAATATCCTGCAGATGGATGAGACTCCCACCCTTTCCCAAAAGCTGGCTGAGGGAATGGCACAGTGAGACCAAGTCTCCAATGGGACGCTGCACCCCACGGGGTCTGCAGGACACAGCAGCAGCAAGGAACTCCTCCTCTCCAGCTCCAGCTGGTCTCGGAGCACAAGGGCAGCCCAAGAGCTGCGACAGCAGGGTAGGACAGGCAGAGGACGCTGGGAACCAGAGACCAAACATGCTTCACGTCGGCTCCAGCAGACAGGACTCACCTGTAGGTACTGCAGGCATGAGCTGCACTTGCCGGAGGTTCGGCAGAGCCTCCCGGCCAAAGGCTCCTTGTGCCAACACCCACCTCTGCTCAGGCACGTTTTTATTCAGACAGGAAATATTTTTTTTTTTCTCATAAAGTGCAAGAACTTTGCCTCTTACTGACTAGTCAACTAGAAGCATCGCAACCCTCACAGCGGGGAGCAGCAGATGGGCGAGGAACACCCTACATTTGGGAGCTCCATCATTTCTCTGTCAGCAGAAGCTCTGGCTCAGATACAGCCTTGTAGAGCATGAAGCCCATCTCATCGATTTCCTCTTCCAACAGGTCACAGAGGAGGTTGATTTTGTGGTTGAAATAGGAGGGCAGGACCCCTTTTTCCAGGTAGCCTACCAGCTCCTCGAGCACCTCCTGGAACCTGTCAGCAAGGCTTTCTTCTGCCCAGTCCAAACTGGTGGCACTGAGGTGAAGGACGACGTGGGTCATGGGGCTGCCGCTTAGTTTGTGCAGGGCAGGATGGCTCTTGCAGACACCGTTCAGGATGCGGAGGCAGTGCTGCCGAGCCCCAGAGTCGCTGGCATCCAGCTCCTCCACCTTTGAGACCTCTGCCCTGTAAAAGCTCTCAAGCCAGAGGTTTTCCACCAGTCCTTCAGGAGGAGCAGCCAGAAGAACCTTGTCCTCCATTTCCACCACCGGGAAGAGGGTGATGCTCAGCTTGACCTGATCATGTTTGACTTCCAGCCTCAGATCCCGGGAGGCCACGACCGGGTGGATGACGCTCCCCAGCAGACTGCCTATGGCAGGCCAGTTGATGGAGGCCACCAACATCTTGTGGAGGGTCTCGTTGAGCGCGTTGGAGGAGAGGTACCGGCCCACGATGAACCTATCCCAGGGACTGCGCCCACGAGGGAAATACTCCAGATCAGTCCTCTTGATCATCCAGTACTGGGGGTTCCTCACCACTGTGTCATCTCCAGGGATGAGACTCCAGAGCGCGGCATCGAGGACCACCGGCAGCATGAGGTGGATGTGGTCGGCCGCCAGAGCCCCGAGGCCATCGAGCAGGGGACCACTGAGGAAGAGGCTGCCGAAGGGCAACTCCGGGCACTTGCTCCGCAGGAAGTTCTGCAGTTGGGCGCAGATGCTCCTAGCCAGCTGCAGGGCGAGGGACGCCTGCGCCTCAGGCACGGCCAGCCGGCTGCTGTAGTGCAAGAGGAGCTTCTCCTGCAGCGTGAGGCAGCGCAGAGGGCTGGCTTCGACCCAAGGAGGCTCCAGAGGGGCAGAGCAGACCCTGGGCTCTGTGAGAAGGGGATGGGGCAGAGGGGAGGGAGAAGTCACAGCTCTGAGCAGATTGGCTGCAACCTACAGCAGCAGCTTCTGCCACAGCAGAGGAGGGGGCGCGCGCTGGGTGCTCAGCTCTCAGCCCACCTCTCTGGATGCGAGGCTGACCTTGCCAAGAGGGCCACCACTGAGTCCTCTGATGTTAACGGCACTTTTCAGCCAAGGCAGAGCCCAAACAAACCTCAAAACCTGATAGACCCCGGCCTCAACCTCCGGCTAGAGATGGGTAAACCAGGCTAAGCGCCAGCAGCCGGACAGGGGACTCACTGCCAGGGTCCCTACGAGTCTCAGCCCCACTAAGACTGCTCAGAGATCCTGCCCCGATGCCTGCCTGACCACTCAAGTCCTGCGAACGATCCCGCTCCAGGTCCGGTATCTCAGGACCTGCCCTGCACCGAGCCGAGCTGCTTTCCCACTTGGAAAAACACCATCTTTGTAGGCAGCCAGACAAGGCAGCCTTTGTCCGCGGCAGCTCTGAGCACACCTTCCTCTAGACAGAGCTGACCCAGAAAACGAGCACAGCAGACACCGCTCCAGAGGAAACAAAGCCCCGACAGTCTCCGCCACGCCGCGGTGGCTGAGGCACTCAGGACTCTATCGGAGGTGCCGTTACCGCAGGCATTGCCTAAAAAGGGGCCGCAGTTTGGGAGCCTCCCAGGAGGGCAGGCTCAACCGGGTCGGCTTTCCGGTCACCGAGCTAAAAATAACACGGAGCTCCCAAACCACCGGGAACAGCGGCACAGCCGGCCCGGAGCACATCAAGGTGATCTTCCCGGCCGCGGCGAGAGCCGGCACGCTCACCATGAGCCTCACCTGGCGCCGGCGGCCGAGCCGGAGAGAGCAGAGGCTCGCTGAGGTCTTCCCTTCTCTGCTTCTTGGGGGGTTTTGGCATCGTTTTGATCAGGGTCAAATCCTGCCAGCTCTCCTCCAGGGTCTTCTGCTCAGCTTTGGGATCGCCTTCGTCGCGAGGGCTGGTGGCTCGGTCTATCAGCTGGAGAGGAGGAAAACCAGCGCGGAAAAGTTATTATCCCTGTGGTCACACCCTGAGCTAACGGGGACAGCAGCCCCTCTGGCACACACACAGCGGGACGCAGCCCCGCGCAGGGCTTCGACCAGCAAAAATATACAGTTTGGGGGACCACAAAGGTGCGCGTTTTCTTCCTGCAGGTTTTAAGTGGAAAAACAGTCAGGTGTCTAAACACAAATTAAGCCCAAGGCGCCTTTTTGGATGGGAGGCCGTATCCTGAACGTGCGCCGTTCTGGGCGATCGGAGCGCAGGGCTGCGTGCGGGCGGCTCCATGCCCACGGCACCGGCGCCGTGCCGGCCAGGCTCGAGGGACCGACTCCGCAGCTCGGGGGCGGCCAGCGAAGCTCGCGGCGCATCTTCCGCGCCCTCTGACCAAAGCCGCTCTCCTCCGCGGGCCCCGCCGGCCGCTCCCGTCCCCCACCGGAGCCCCTCGCCATCCTCACCCGTTTGACGGCCAGTGTGGCGATGGCGAGCACGGCCGCGCCGCTGACGCCCAGCACCAGTCTGGCGTTGGCCAACAGCACGTCGAGGACGCTGCCCAGCCCGCCGTCCTCCTGCCGCTTGCCCCGCTGGCGCGTGAACTCGGCCATGGTCGCCCTGCGGAGAAGGGAGAGGAGCGGCGGGGGGTCACCCTGGAGCTTTTTTTTTGGGGGGTGGG
>VZTV01047507.1:49776-65844 GCA_013400875.1 Anhinga rufa
TCCCGTAGGACTGGGTGATTCTGGCCCCCCCCAGCTCCCAATCCCACGGGACTGGGCGATCCCGGCCCCCCCGACCACGCAGGATTGGTCAGACTCAGCTCCTCAGATCCTCACCCCATTAGGGCAGGTGGTTTTCTCACCTTCCTCCTCCTCCTCCTCCTCCTCCTCCTCGCAGGGCGGCTACTTCCCGGAGCACGTGAAGGCAATGACCAGCCTGCGCTGGCTGAAGCTGAACCGCACGGGGCTCTGCTACCTGCCCGAGGAGCTCGCCGCCCTCCAGAAGCTGGTGAGCACCACGTCCCGGGCAGCGGATGGGGCTCAGCGGCTCCCACTGGGGCTGTGGGGTCAGACGGGGCCCTGCGCGGCGGTGCCAAGAGCCTGGTGCCTGCCAGCCTCGTGGCTCATCGGCGGATGCTCTGGTGTCTAATAATAGGGCTGAGCTACGATGTGTGGTTGAAATTGGATGCAGGAGCTGTTAGGAGTGGGGTTGAGATGGACTTGTACTCGGTTTCACCTTGTTTTCTTAGAAAACCAGACTAAAAACCATGCTTAGATCCTCTGCCCTTTAATAGAAGGGAAGGGTGAAGGCTTAGTATGGGGACGATTAAGGTTTTGGGGCTTTTTTTTTCTTCCTCCTTTTCTAAGAGATATAAAGAGCCGTAGCTGGCAGCTGCCTGGCTTTGTTTTTTGGGCGGCTTGAGTTTTGCGCGCAACCCGGCCCTTGGTGGAGTCCGTGGCTAAGCTTTGCTTTGGTGGAGTCCTGCAGCACGTTATGGACGTTGTTAAATCAGCGTCAGCCAAGCACGATGCTTTAAACGCTGCCAGAATTCCTCATCACCGTGCCGGGTGCGCCCTGCTCAGGCGCAGCAAGCGGGGAAGCTTTCCGCCCTGCTCGGAGCTGCGCTCCTGCCGGTCCTGCCAGATGCTGGAGGATGCTGGACTTAAAACCTGGCATCTCACCCTCAGGCTGCCAGTTCCTCATTTTCCTGAGCAGGTAACTGCTGGGCTGGTGATGCCCAGAGGAAAAAAAAAATTGCCCCTGGGCTCTGCCTGCAGGTCCCTACCTGTCTGCTCGATTCCAGATCACCCAGTGAGAAGCATTTCCAAGGACTGGGGTCTCTTTGCTCGGGGACCATATGGGACTGCCGCAAGCCAGCTCAGTAGCAGCCCAGAGCACCCCAAACCCTGCAGCAGGGCTGGGGTGTCTCAGCCAGCTCTGCCCCAAGGGTGCAGAGGCAGCGTGGGCACCCTTGGGGCCAACCAACCAGTCTGAGACTGGAAGCGTCCCAGCAGCCTTGTGTGGGTCAGGGCTGAGCTCACCCCATGCCTCCGCAAGCCCCCTCTTCTCCTGGGATCAAGGAGCTCCCACGTCGGTGCGGGGGCCCGACCGCTGCCTCGTGCGGCCCCGGCTCCTCTCTCTGCTCACTGGGGCTTGTCTGGGGCTTCCCTGCAGGAACACCTCTCCGTGAGCCACAACAGCCTCACTACACTCCACGGCGAGCTCTCTGGCCTGCCCTGCCTCCGGGTAAGTGTCCCGCTCACGCGTCCTGCCCGCATCAGGGCTTGGTGTCCACAGGCACCTTTCAGCCTGCCCCTGGCTCTGGGGACACACGAGGATGGTCCCTGGCCACCCCAGGGCGCTCAGCAGGCGCTGGAGCTGGTGGGTGGCTGCAGTCGTGCTTCTCTCTCCCCTTTCAAGGCGATTGTGGCTCGTGCAAACAGCCTGAAGAACTCGGGAGTCCCTGATGATATCTTCCAGCTGGACGACCTCTCGGTGCTGGTAGGTGAAGAGTTTCCTCGGCTAATGCGAGAGCCAGCTCAGACTCCTGGGTCCTGCTCCCGTGCCTTGGTGGCCTCTGGTGCCCCTTGGGGAGCACGGTGGGGCTGAGGAGCATCCAGGGGAAAAATGCAGGGAGTAAATCAGTGCTCAGCGCTGCCCTGCTCCCTTTGCCTTTCGGGGGCCCAGGCCATAACAAGCTTCCCTACAACAAGAACTCCCATGCCCTTTCAGTGGCCATCCTGACCCCATGTCTGGGCACTGAGGAAGCTGGCTGCAGGCAGGATAACCTCGTGGCAACGCCTTCTTTAAAGGCTGATGCCGCAGCGGGGTTCCCTGCATGCTTGTCCAGCTCCTGGTGCTGGGCACCGATCTGCAGGGCAAGATCCAGTGTGGCTGTAGGCAGGCCGTGCCCCTGAAGATGGTCCTCGGGTTTGGGTGGTGGTTCCTGGATGCAGGGCAGAGGGTGATGCCTGCTTTACTCTCCCGTTTGCTGCAGGATCTGAGCTACAACCAGCTCACGGAGTGTCCCCGGGAGCTGGAGAATGCCAAGAACATGCTGGTCCTCAACCTCGGCCACAACAGGTGGGTTTGGGCCAGGGCAGCCATCTTCCCCTGGCCATGGCCACCTCCATCCATCACCCTCCTTCTCTCTGGGTCCCGTTCTCTGCCCCTCTCTGGGAGGGAACCCAGGGCTGGTGCAGGTTCCAGGTCGTCCTGAAAGTCCTCATATCCCCACAGCATTGAGACCATCCCCAACCAGCTCTTCATCAACCTGACGGACCTGCTCTACCTCGACTTAAGCAGCAACAAGCTGGAGAGCCTCCCACCGCAGATGAGGCGCCTGGTCCACCTCCAGACCCTCATCCTCAACGACAACCCCCTCCTGCACGCTCAGCTCCGGTAAGGCCCCGTTTTCCGGGCTGGATCCCACAACGCCGGGGCTGGGCCGGGTGCCTGCTCTGACGCCATCTCTGCCCCATGGTTCTCCATGGCCCGCAGGCAGCTCCCAGCGATGACAGCCCTGCAGACCCTCCACCTCAGGAACACCCAGCGCACGCAGAGCAACCTGCCCACCAGCCTCGAGGGCCTGGTGAACCTGGCAGGTAGGGCCGGGGCGCCCAGCCCTACGGTGCGTGGGGCCCTCCAGGGGCTCTCTCAGCCCTGGCGTGGGTCCGGCCGGTGGCATCACCCCGTTGTCTTACCCCAGACGTGGACCTGTCCTGCAACGACCTCAGTCGCGTCCCTGAGTGCCTCTACACCCTGGGCAGCCTGCGGCGCCTCAACCTCAGCAGCAACCAGATCATGGAGCTGTCCCTCTGTATCGACCAGTGGACCCAGCTGGAGACCCTCAACCTGTCCCGCAACCAGCTCACCTCCTTGCCTGTACGTCCCTGCCCGTACATGGTGTCCCTGCCCGTGCCTCCATGCCACTGGGTTCTCCCTCACCCCGCCATCTCTTCCTTCCCCAGTCGGCCATCTGCAAGCTGACCAAGCTGAAGAAGATGTACCTGAACTCCAACAAGCTCGACTTTGATGGAATCCCCTCAGGCATTGGCAAGCTCGCCAACCTTGAGGAGTTCATGGCAGCCAACAACAACCTGGAGCTCATCCCCGAGAGCCTGTGCAGGTAGGAAAAAAGCCCCCAGCTGGATCTGCTCCGTCCCTGAGGGGGGACACGGAGGCTGTGTGGTGACAGGGTGTCACCCTGGCCCTTCACCAGTATCCCTGTCCCACAGGTGCTCCAAGCTGAGGAAACTGGTGCTGAACAAGAACCGCCTGGTGACGCTGCCAGAGGCCATCCACTTCCTGACGGACATGGAGGTGAGAGCCCAACGCCTGCTCCACCTCAGGCTGGGTCCACTGTGGCCCCAGCATGTCCCTGGGATCCCAGGGCTCTAGGGTGGGATGGGGTGCGGTGAGGACAGTGGGGTCTTGGGCCCAATACGTGCTGTCTGACACACGGTTCAGCCCAAGCAGGTGGTGGATTCGGGGCTTCCTCCACATCCCCTCACTTCACAGAAGCCCAGGGTGCTCCAGAGGTCTCCTGTCCCACTCCACATCTTCAGTGTCCCCGTGAGCCCATGCTTCAGAGCAGTGAGGTCTCCCGTCCCCTCCTTGGCAGATCCTGGATGTGCGGGAGAACCCCAATCTGGTGATGCCCCCGAAGCCGGTGGATCGGACGTCGGAGTGGTACAACATCGACTTCTCCCTGCAGAACCAGCTCCGCCTGGCCGGAGCCTCCCCAGCCACCGTCGCAGCCGCCGCGGCAGGTAAGCATGCAGCAACATGGGGGACAGCCCCTGCCTCGGGTAGCACGCTGGGAGAGGCTGGAAAACGAGCCGTGCCCCACAGCGTGCCCCACGCAAGGCACGGGCGTCCTGGCTGTCTCTCACCCCATCCCCGTGTCCCCAGGGAGTGGCACCAAGGACCCGCTGGCCCGCAAGATGCGGCTCCGGCGGCGCAAGGACTCTGCCCAGGATGACCAGGCCAAGCAGGTGCTGAAGGGGATGTCGGACGTGGCCCAGGAGAAGAACAAGAAGATAGAGGTAGGGTCTGGGGTGGGAGAGGGTCCCCGAGTGGCACCACAGTGCCCCTGGCCCATCCTGGGTGCCGGCAGGGACCCAGTTGCCCCCAGCTTAGCGACCTGTCCCCGCAGGAGAGCGGGGAGGCGAAGGCACCGGACCTGAAGACACGCCGCTGGGACCAGGGCCTGGAGAAGCCACAGCTGGACTACTCAGAGTTCTTCAGCGAGGATGTGGGGCAGCTGCCTGGCCTCTGCGTCTGGCAGATCGAGAACTTCGTGCCCACGCTGGTGGACGAGGCTTTCCACGGCAAGTTCTACGAGGCCGATTGCTACATCGTTCTCAAGGTACCCGGCGAGGACCGAAGGTTCCTCATGTCCCCAGTCCAGGGCCATGGCTGTCCCATCTCACACCCTGTCCCTCTCCAGACCTTCCTGGATGAAAATGGCTCCCTCAACTGGGAGATCTACTACTGGATTGGGCAGGAGGCCACACTGGACAAGAAGGCTTGCTCCGCCATCCATGCCGTCAACCTCCGCAACTACCTGGGGGCTGAGTGCCGCAGCATCCGGGAGGAGATGGGGGACGAGAGCGATGAGTTCCTCCAGGTGAGGCCAACCCCCGGCCGCCCCCATGGTCCCCAGTCCTGCCTCTCCCACCCTCACCATCGCCCTGCCCCCAGGTCTTCGACAACGACATCTCCTACATCGAGGGTGGCACGGCCAGCGGCTTCTTCACCGTTGAGGACACACAATATGTCACCAGGTATCGCTGGGGCCGGGGCTGGTGGGATGCGCGGGGCTGGGGGGGTGCGTGGGGCAGGCGGTGCCCCACACCCCACCATGGCTGTCTCTCCCCCAGGCTGTACCGTGTCTATGGAAAGAAGAATGTCAGGCTGGAGCCGGTGGCACTGAAAGGGACGTCGCTGGACCCCCGGTGAGGAGGGGGAGCAGCCAGGGGACACAGGGTCCCTGCGGAGGGACAGGGTGCTGGCAGGGTCCCCCCAAGACAGCGTAGCTGCAGCTCTGGGGTGAAAATCAGCTGTGCCAGCACCTTTCTACAAGGATGTGGGTCCAAACCCCACTTGGCAGCTGCGGTGCCCTGCTCTGCAAGGACCCCCGGGGTGGGGAGGACGCTCAGCGAACCCCGCTCTCTCCTGACTGTCCTCTCACCTCTGTCTCCACCAGGTTCGTCTTCCTCCTGGACCATGGCCTCAACCTCTTCGTGTGGCGCGGGAGCCAGGCCACGCTGAGCAGCACCACCAAGGCCAGGTAGGGCTGATCGGAGGGCTGGGGGTGCAGGGAGCCCACCTGCCATCTCACCCGCTCCCGCCGCAGGCTCTTCGCCGAGAAGATCAACAAGAACGAGCGGAAGGGCAAAGCAGAGATCACGCTGCTCACCCAGGGCCAGGAGACCCCTGACTTCTGGGAGGTGCTGGGGGGGCAGCCCGAGGAGATCCGGCCCTGCGTCCCCGATGACTTCCAGCCCCACAAGCCCAAGCTGTACAAGGTGGGGAGCTGCTCTCTGCAGGGTCGTTGGCGCTGCCGGGGCCCTGCAGCCCTCCTTCACCTGTATCCCCGTCCCCTCCGCAGGTCGGCCTGGGCCTGGGCTACCTGGAGCTGCCCCAGATCAACTACAAGCTCTCCGTGGAGCACAAGAAAAGGCTGAAGGCTGATCTGATGCCGGAAATGCGCCTGGTAGGATGGGGTGGGGAGGTTTTCCCAGTCTTACCAGTAAGACTGGTTTCATGCCCCCTTTGCCTCTAGCTGTGCCCCGGGAGAGGCAGGTTCAGCCAGCGGGGCCGGGTGGGGGATGCTGTGCTCTTCCCGGCTGTTTTTCGGGAACAAGCAGGGCGTTTTCCAGCCAGGAAAGCCCATAGGTGCCTGACCCCCTTTTTCCTGCGGTGCCCCTCAGCTGCAGAGCCTGCTGGACACCAAGAGCGTGTACATCCTGGACTGCTGGTCCGACGTCTTCATCTGGATTGGGAGGAAGTCACCACGGCTGGTGCGGGCAGCAGCCCTGAAGCTGAGCCAGGAGCTGTGCAGCATGCTGCACCGGCCCAAGCACGCCATGGTCACCAGGAACCTGGAGGGCACTGAGTGCCAGGTAGAGCAGCTCACGTGCCTGCGAGTGGGGACGGACCCCCGGGCAGCGGTGCCGGGGAGGGAGAGCAGGGGCACTGACCCCTCAGATAGGGTGCTGGTTGCCGGGGAGGGTGCTGTAGCCCGGGGTGCATTACCTGCTCCCCAATTTAGGTGTTCAAGTCCAAGTTCAAGAACTGGGACGATGTCCTGCACGTGGATTACACCCGCAACGCCGAGATGGTGCTGCAGGAGGGCAGCCTCGCCAGCAAGGTCCGCAAGGATGCCAAGAAGGACCAGATGAAGGCCGACCTCACCGCACTCTTCCTGCCCCGCCAGCCCCCCATGCCCCTGAGCGAGGTAGGGCTGGGGAGCGTCCCGTGCATCCCCCCGCGGCATTGGGCCGGTGCTGACAGAGGGGCTGGGTGGCCGCTGGCTGACGGAGCGTGTGGGGCCACAGGCAGAGCAGCTGATGGAGGAGTGGAATGAGGACCTGGATGGCATGGAGGGCTTCGTGCTGGAGGGCAAGAAATTCGCTCGCCTGCCTGAGGAGGAGTTCGGCCACTTCCACACCCACGACTGCTACGTCTTCCTCTGCAGGTGACACCCGGCTTGTCCCCTCTCCAGGGCTGCTGAACCCCATCGTCCACCCATCTTCCTACCCAGACCCCTGACCTGCCCCATCCCCTCACATCACCCCCTGTTCCTGCCCTCAGGTACTGGGTGCCGGTGGAGTACGAGGAGGAGGAGGAGAAGAAGAAGAAGGGTGAAGGCAAAGGGGAGGAGGAAGGTGAAGAAGAGGAGGAGGAGAAGCAGCCTGAGGAAGACTTCCAGTGCATCGTCTACTTCTGGCAGGGCCGGGAGGCCTCCAACATGGGCTGGCTCACCTTCACCTTCAGCCTCCAGAAGAAGTTCGAGAGTCTCTTCCCCGGCAAACTGGAGGTGACCCTGCTGCGTGCTCCTGGGGGGTGACACAGGGTCCCCCGGCTTTGCCTCACTTCTCCCCACTCCCCTCTCTGACCCCCAGGCAGGGGCTGGCAGCAGAGATGGGGGCTGGCAGGGGGGTGCAGCTGGGGCTTGTGGTTGTGTTTGGGGGGGTCCCCGTGGCCCTGCTGACACCCACCCATGGCCAGGTCGTGCGCATGACCCAGCAGCAGGAGAACCCCAAGTTCCTCTCGCACTTCAAGAGGAGGTTTGTCATCCACCGGGGCAAGCGGAAGGACAGGGCCAGCCCGCCCCAGCCCAGCCTCTACCACATCCGCACCAACGGCGGGGCCCTCTGCACCAGGTCAGCCCTCCCATGGGCTGCTCTGGGCCAGCCAGCACCCATGGGTGCCAGCCTCCTGGCAGGGTACGTGCTGGTGGGCACGGCTGCCTGATCTCTTGCTGACTGTACCTCGTGGGCTTCTTTTCTAGGTGCATCCAGATCAACACAGACGCTGGTCTGCTCAACTCAGAGTTTTGCTTCATCCTCAAGGTACTGCTCGTGGCTGAGCATCCTCGGGGATGCTCGGCCGCTTGTCCCCCTGCTTGGGTCGCCCTGACTCGCTGCCTTCCCCCAGGTGCCCTTTGAGAGCACGGACAACCAGGGCATCGTCTACACCTGGGTGGGCCGGGCCGCAGACCCTGACGAGGCCAAGCTGGCTGAGGACATCATGAACCACATGTTTGACGACTCCTACAGCAAGCAGGTGAGTGGGTGAGGGCATAGCAGGGCTTGGTGCCAGCTTACCTGGGTGCAGCGATCATCAGGGCAGGGGACGGCCACGCTCAGCCCTATCCTTGCTCTCGCAGGTGATCAACGAGGGAGAGGAGCCCGAAAACTTCTTCTGGGTGGGCATCGGGAGCCAGAAGCCTTACGATGAAGATGCCGACTACATGAAGCACTCCCGGCTCTTCAGGTGGGTCCTGGCCCAGGTGGGGCTGCTCAAGGCTGGGCAGAGCCCCTTCCTCATCCCACAGTGCCCCGGGCCACACCAGCCTTTGCCAGGGGCTCAGTCCTCCCAGGCTAGCCAGGACATGGCTCCCCACAACAGGCAAAGCCCCTCTCCCACCTCTCTGTCCATCCCTGGGCATCAACCAGCTGAAACAGAGCTTCTCCATCACATCCCTTCCTTCTGCATGAGCTGAGTCCTAACAAACTCAGGTCTTTGACGCAGTCCCCTTCTTGTTGCCCCTGCAGGTGCTCCAACGAGAAGGGCTATTTCTCCGTGTCAGAGAAGTGCTCTGATTTCTGCCAGGATGACCTGGCTGATGATGACATCATGCTGCTGGACAACGGGCGGGAGGTGAGTCGGGGGCGTGAAGCCATCCTCTGTCCAAGGCGGGGGCCAGCACAGCAGGGGCCGGATCCACCAGTGGCTCCATCGGCTGAGCCCGGCTGCCCATCCTTCCTGCAGGTCTACATGTGGGTGGGCACCCAGACCAGCCAGGTGGAGATCAAGCTGAGCCTCAAGGCATGCCAGGTAGGGCCTCCCTCCCGCTTGCTGCTGTGGAGGGCGAGGATTTGGGCTTAATCTGCCCTTGGGGCCCCGATCCTGCCCTGTGCGTGGCAGTGCAGAGCTCCCAGCAGCCCCCAGGCTGGGGAACGCCAGCCCTGGAGGTGGGCAAAGGCCAGGAACCCCCCATGGCTATGCTCTGCCCCAGGTCTACATCCAGCACATGCGCTCCAAGGACCCCACACGTCCCCGCAAGCTCCGGCTGGTGCGGAAAGGCAACGAGCCCTGGCCCTTCACCCGCTGCTTCCACGCCTGGAGCGTCTTCCGCAAGCCACCTGCCTAAGGGCCAGGGGCACCCAGCACTCTGGTTACGGCCCCCCATGGCACAGCTGGACCCCCCCCGGCCCCCTGCGCTGCTGCACACGCCTGCTCCCAGCCCAGCTCAACCCTTGGAGCTGTTTCTTCCCGAGCTGGGGCCAGTGGGGGAACACTGGGGCTGACCCTCTGTCCCCCCTTCTCCCAGCACAGGGCCCAGCTCAGCCCCTTCCCTCTCTGGGGGGGGGGGGCATGCAGGGGGGCATGGGCCCCATTACACCCTGTTTTGGGACATTGCTGCCTCAAACCAGTGCCGAGCTCCCCCTGCAACTGGGAGACAGGAGTGTTTCCCAGTTTGGGTGGGAGGATGCTTTGCTGAAGAGCACTGCAGTGCGGGGAAAGCAAGGGGCTCTCAGCCCTGGGCCTTACAGCCGGCCCTGCTGTCCTGGGGGGGACAGACCCCCAGCAGGAGCCAGCCCATCGGTATCATATCAATAAAGGCTGCACTTCTCACCCCAAGGCCGCGCCAGGCTCTGACTGCGCCCGTCTCATTCCCAAGTGGGGTTCTGTCCCCCACCACAGCTCAGGGGGCTTTAGCACCCACCCAGCTCTCCTGGAGGGGTGGCCCCAAGCCCTGTACCAAGGCTCCCCCAGGCAGTTGATATTAAATGCTTTATTTTCAATATTAAAAACCAGTATTTTTAATAACTAAACAATGCTAAATTCATCTTACCAAAAAAAAGGATGAGGTGAGGGGGGGTGTTCTACCAGGGACACTACAGCCCCGGCAGGCAGCGAGGGAGCCCAGGGCAGCGCTGCCTTGCCTGGCCCCNCCCGCCCCCCCCCCCCCCACCACACACGTACCGCAAGAGAGCCCGGGGCTGGGTCCAAAACAGCCCCAGATCCCCAAAAGGTGAGGGGCAGGTACCAGGCTGAGCCCCAGAGCCACGTAGGGCAGACAGAGCCAGTGTCACCGCAGCCTCCTGTGAGGACGAGGCTGGGTTGGGGAGCCCGGGGAGAGGGATTTGGCACAGTGAGACCCCAGGGCAGCCCCATGTCCTGACTGCTCCCCCCTCCCCGCACCAGCACAGACCAGGGCCAGGAGCCCGTGTGTCCGTCCGTCCATCCCCTCCCGTGCAATCCCATCCCAAACCCACCCGTGGCAGGAATTAGTGTCAGAAAGGAGCAGCAGGCACAGAGCCCAACCTGGAGAATAGCCCTTGGAGAAGCCACTAAGAGAAAAAGGCCACCTGTGACCCCCCCGCAATCCCCCCCCCCCAGGCTGCTTGTGCCCACCTGGGAGGCAGGGGGGTCTACGCTGGGCTCCCCCGGGAAGGGGACAGTCCCTGTGCGGCAGCTGGAGCCTCCCGGCAGGCAGGGGACGGGGCTGTAAACTGCAGGGAGCCGGGCATGTAAACAGAGACCAGGGTATGGGGGGGGCCCGTGCCCTGGGGGCTCCCAGCCCCCCACCTCCCCGAGGGACCAAAACCAGGGTACGAGAGGGGGTCCACAAGCCCCAGCCCTCCCCGTGGAGCTGGGGAAGCAGCAGCATCCCCCAGGAAGGGGGCTCTGGAGCAGGGGACAGTGACACTCGACCGTGTATAAAAAAAAGAAAGTTATCTTCCCCAGGAAGAGTTTGTGCACCACAGCTCCTGGCTCGGGATCGGCGGCGGGGGGCCGGGGCCGGCGGCCGGGCAGGGAGGATCGGGGGGAGCGTGCCGGAGCCGGGGCGCGCCGGCGGCCAGCGCGGATGTTAGAGAAGAGGCGAGTCTACGTTACACAGGGAAGGGGCGCGGGGGGGTCCAGTCGAGTCGCGCATCCCGGGAATCCGAGCACTGAGATGGGCTGGGGAGGCCGGCGATGCCTGCGGGTGACACAGCCCCTGAGACGGGGACCTGGAGGGGCCCCTAAGGACTGCCTCTCTGCTCCCCTCTCCTCCACAAGCCCCAGGGACCACAGCTCCATCCTCCCCGTGATGGATAGGGATGCCAGGGCACTGCATCAGGGTCCCAGCTCCGAGCCCCGCAGCACCCCGGGGTTTGCAGCCAGAGCCGCGTCCCCACGGCAGCGCAGGGCCACCCCCTCCCATGCCCACCCTGGGGACCACCGGCCCCTCACACACACCTCACTTGATAAGGATCCCCGCAGGCTGGGCCTCGTCCTCGCTGGCGTTCCTCAGGTTCCTCTCCGCTTCCTCCGAGGACCTGGGGCAGAGCAGGGTGAGAGGCAGCCGGGGGCACCGCCGTGGCCCCCCGGTGCTGGTGGCGGGGGTCATGGGAGCTGGTTACGCCGCTTCCCTCCCCACACTCACGCCAGGAAATCCTTCACTTCCTCCACGGTGGTGTCCCCAGTGGTGTCCAGCGGGTTCTCCATGCTGCTGTTGGGGGAGTCGATGGGGCCGGGCGAGAAGGCAGCCGGGTGCTCCTCGGGGGACCCTGGGGAGCCACGGGGATGGGAGGGCTGGGGGGGCAGCCATGGCACGAGGCTGGCCCCCAGAGCAGAGCCCATGGGGAGGTGGTGTGCGTGGCAGGGTCAGGGCGATCACTCACGGTCGCTGTCGGTGGGGGAGCGTCGGCCCTCGGGGCTGTGCGGGACATGGGTGCCGTTCGCCTGTGGCAGCTTTGGCGTTGCCGTCGAGCTGTTGCTGAAAGGAAATGTGGGGAGATGTTGCTGCCGGAGCCGGTGCCACGGGGCGGGTGGACAGGGGTGCTGCCGTAGCAAAGCCCCCGTGCCCCCGGGGCACGGCCCACCTGAGGCAGGAGGTGTCCTGGAGCCGGGTGACCTCCAGCCGGCATAGCGGCTCCGTCACATTCCTGGCACTCAGCGAGAAGCGCTCGAACTCGGACGGCGAAATTAGGTAGAAACCTGGAATGGGAGAGACAACAAAAAGCCTCAGGGACACCCCGTAGGGCTGCAACCAGAAACGATGTCCCATCTAGAAGGGACATCACCCCCAGCGCAGGGCTGGTGCCCTCACCCTGGCCGTGCTTGGTGAAGACGCAGGAGGCGATGCCGCTGATGTCCTCTTTGCGGATGCAGCCGTAGTGGACCTGGGGCCGCAGGCCGGGCACGGTGAAGATGTGGATGTCGCCCAGGTTGGTGAGACAAGCCAGGCAGTTCTCCAGCCGCTCCTCGGAGCCGGCGCTGGCCAGGCTCACCAGGGCCACCTTCCGCACCCGGCAGCCCTCATGCGCCGTCAGCTTGAACTTGGTCTTGGCACTCACTTTGGGCAGCGTGAAGACCTGGGGGGGGAGTGAGAGGAGCCATAGGGGAACCTGCGGTGTTTCGGAGGGGACCCGAGCAGCCTCCCACCGCAAGAGTCAAGGGTGGCATGCTCCCCTCAGAGCCACCACCCCAGGGACAGGTGCAGAAGTGCCCCAGGACCTGGACAGTCACCTCCAGCCCCATCCCTGCGCCCAGGGTGATGGGGACACCCAGAAAGGACATGGGACATGTGGGTGGCAGGTCTCATCCCTGCCACAGCGAGACACCAAGCCCCACACTCACCTTGAACTGCTCCTCAGAGGAGATGAGCATGGAGTGGCTGCCCTGCATGTCGGGGGCCTTGGCCAGGTCCCGCGAGACCTCGTAGGGCTCGGGCAGGGGGTTCCCCCGCCCGTCCAGCACTGCAATGGCCACCACCGGCGCCCGGTGCATCAGCTGGATCTCCTTCCCCAGCACTGCTTCCACCGCCCGCTCCGAAAACTTCTCCTGCGACGGCACCTCCAGGGCGTAGGCGAACACTGAGCCAGAGTTGGTCCCTGCCCACATTGTGGGGCCGTGGTGGGCAGCTACGGGGATGAGAGCAGCGTCAGAGCCCCCCTCCCCACAGCGTAGCACCAGCCAGACCCAATGCGGGGGCTCTTCCCAGGGAGAGGGAGTCTCACCGTCTCGGAGGAAAGTGTCAGCAAAGTAGAGGCACCGCACCACCCCTGAGAGCGAGTCGTCGGCCGAGCGGGGCTCGATCCGCCGCTGCACGGGCGTCATCTCCACCTCGGGGGGTCCCGCCTGCTCGGCCAGCTGTGCGTTGGCCTCCTGCACCTGGGGAGGGGGACACGGGGGTCAGCCCCTGCCTGGTGGGGATGAGGAGCAGCCATGGTGGCAGCCCCGCTCCCTGCCCACCTTGCTGGAGGGACTGCTGGCGTTGAGCCTCTTCTTGCCAGATACCCGGCTCTTGCGGATGCGGCGGAAGGACTGCCGCAGGGACTTCTTGAGGGACTTCACGCGGGACAGGGGCCCCTCCATGGCCAGCGAGTCGTTGGGGTGCAGCGTACACCTGCAAGCACCGATGCCGCTCAGCACCCAGACCCCTGCCACATCACTCCAGGGGGCTCCCTGGCACAGAGATCCTCCCCATACCTGGCCAGCACGGGGTTGCGCCGGTAATAGTCGAAGAGTCCGAAGCCATGGCTGGTTCCGAAGGCCACGAGGTTCCACTCGGAGTGGAGGGTGACGGCGGTGACGGCAGCAGGGGGCACGCACTGCACCAGCACGCTGGGCTGGAAGCCGGGAGCGAAGGGCAGGGGCCCGTTCCTGGGGGCCAACCGGTCGTGGCCCTTCCAGGTGAAGCCCTCGCGGTCCTGCAGCAGGTCCACTGTGGCCACGTTGACAACGTGCTCCGACTTCTCATCACTCAGCTCCATCACCAGTACCTGCAGGGGACAAGCACGGGCGGTGGGGGACACATGCTGGACCTCACTCCAGGAAAGCCGCCCTACTGCAAGCTGGGGGCTAAACCCTGTGGGTAGGAGCCTTTCACGGACAGGCACGGGGGTCTGCAGGGTCTGAAGCCGCCCGTGTCCCTGAGGGGGGAGCCGAGAGGCACCCAGCAGCCCTCGCTCTGTCCCCCAACTCCCTACCTGCCCCGCCGTGCCAGCCACCACCATCTTGGCGGTGTATTTGCAGAGAGCGATCTTCTGCACGCCCAGGCGCGGGTCGTCGCTGTAGGGATCAAAGCAGCCCACCTGCAGGAGGGAGGGAGGGGGGCCAGGCGCCTTCATGCAGCTGCGGGGCAGCCCCCCGGTGCACCCCCGCATCCCCTCCCACCAGCTGGCAGGTACCGGCTGCGGCGCACGGGCTGCTCCGGGCATCACGCCCGGGAAAGGTCTGTCCCCACGCGTCCCCCGGCTCTCCCCCCGCGCTGGGGCAGACCCGTGAGACGGGGCACGCGGAACAAGCGTCCCTTGTGTCCCCACAGGGCGTCACGCGGCAACTGCGCCCTGAGCCGGGGGACGTCCCCGTCCCCGGCGTGCAGCCGGGACGGCTCCGGCGGGTGCATCCTCCATGCCCAGCTCCGGGCTTGCCCCGGTGCTGGCAGAGGGGTGCTGCGGTCTGCAGCAGTGTGTGTCCCCCCCCTGCCCCAGGGACCTCACCTTGCGGAAGGGCGGCCACTCCTCCTCACCCGCCTGGTTGAGGCTGTCGTTGTGCTCACAGTCTGTCTGGAAGATGCTGGCGGTGCCCAGCTTGTAGAGGGGCTTCAGGGAGACCCCCGAGGCATCCCAGAACCGCACCGTGCCATCCTCGTGCCTGGAGGGGGGACGGGGAGGCCCTGTTAGAGCAGGGCCCCGACATCTGCCCGGCTAACAAGAGCTGCCTGTTTGCTGGCAGCCACCGTGCCAGAAGCGGGGGGGAAAAGGGGGGACAACACAGCGGGTGACACACTCCTCCCCAGCCATCAAACTGAACGAGAACAGGGGCAGGCCACCCAATAAAAGGAGCTTGACCCACCCCATCCCACTGCCCCACCGCGGGAAGGGGCTGAGGATGAGTCCCCACCCCACCCCGGCGCATTTTGGGTTTCCCAAGCCCCCCTCCCCACTGCCAGGCCACTCACCCGGTGAGGAGAAGCCCCCTCTGTGTGGGCTCCTGGGCCAGGTTCTTCCCCCCATCGATGGGCCAAGCCTGGAGAGAGGGATGGAGGGAGCGGGAGCAGGCGTCACCCCTCCGCCAGCCCGTTCTGGGGGGCTCAGGGACCCTGCCATCCACATCACTCACCGCAGAGGAGAGCCGGGGGCTCTGCTGCTCGCCGGCACTGATGATCCTCTCCCAGAGCTTGAGGGGCACATTGGAGACGTGGCAGGAGCAGGTGATGGCGGAGGAGTGGAGCGGCGCCAGGTACGGGGCAGGGATGGTTGGCCAGCCCGGCGTCTGGAGGTCGATGGCCACCAGCTCTTCCTCCACCAGCACCACGAGGGCACGGGGGTTCTCAAAGCCTGGGGAGTGGGGGGACACAGCTGCTGCTAGCAGAGACCCCCACCACCACCCCTTCCCCGGGGTGCCCTGGCAGGGCGTACCTCCCTCAGCCGCCTCGGTGCTCTGCACAGTGAAGAAGTCGATGACACGGGAGGTGAAGTCAAGCGTGGCCAGGGTCTGGCCCTGCAGCACGCTGACGCAGTGCCGGTCACCATAGCTGGCCCGCGGCATCCCCCCACTGAAGATGATGAAGGGGTTCCTGAGGGGATTAAACAGCCTCCATCAGACCCCAGACCTCGCCGGGCATCTTCCCCGCCGCCCAGGTCCCCCGCGTGCCCAGCTGCTACAGGGGGGTGTACGCCAGAGCAGCCCCCCGCCGCGCTGCAGGGACGTACCCCGACTCGCAGGTCCGCCAGAGGATTTTGCTGATGGCTTTGCAAGGGAACGGGCCTGAAACAAAAAGATATCAACCGCGTGGTTGCAGCACCAGCACTGGGATGGGGCGATCAGCCCCCAGCCCCGCGACCCTCCCCGTACCGTAGGGGATGGTGGACATGACGGGCTGCTGGGTCCTCTGGCTGGCGCCGCTCACCGCCCACACCATGTACCCGCCGTCGCTGTGGGAGCTGACGATGCTCTTCCCGCTCTGCTCCCAGGCCAGGCTCTCCAGCTGCTGCAGGGGCGCATGGCGGGGCTCAGCACCCAGGACAGGATGGGGTGGGGGGACACACACACGAGGC
>VZTV01047507.1:71871-91340 GCA_013400875.1 Anhinga rufa
AGCACCGCGCGCCGAGCCCGGGCTGGCACCGCCGCGGCGGGGCGGGGCGCGGCCCTGACGGGCAACCCTCTCCGCCAATCAACGCGCGACGGCGCGAACGGCGCGGCGCGGCACCTCCCACCCGCGCTGCGCGTGCGCCGCCGCGGGGGACGACGGGACTTGTAGTTCTCCAGCACAAGCGCCCTCTGTGGCCACTTTATATATTTTTTTTTTTGTACCCCTTTCTTTCGTTTTTTTTCACTCCGGGGTGGTGGGGGCGGCAACAAGGGCATCCCCAAGCCGCTCATCCTGGTCACAGGGCCCACACAACCATAGGGTGTCCTGGATTCAGGGCCTCATCCTGACCCATGGCACCCACGGCCATGGGGTGCATCAACGACATGGCGGCACAAGGGCTACTGGGCCACGCTGAGCACAGCAACACTGTGGCTGCACCGAGCATGGCTGTGCTCAGCACCCTGCCAGCTCCCGCCATCAGTATTCAAGCCCCGTCCCCGTCAGGCGACCGTTCCCAGGTTGTGGGGGGCGGCCCCTGCCCCGCGCCCAGGTTTGGGGTGAGTCACCCCAGGCAGGGCAGGGCTTCCCCTCCCTGCTGACTAACCCCGTCCCGGGGGAAATGCTGTATTAGGGTGACACAGCCTTTGGGGTGGAAAACAGCCTGGAGCCGTCACCCTGATGCCCCGGTGATGGGCAGAGGGAAGAGGTCTGACCCCATGGGTGATGGAGACAACATTGCCAGACCAGGCAGGAGCTCACGGTGGAAGAAGAGGAAGAGGAAGGCCACCATGCGAGGCCAACAGACCCCACCCAACCATACCATCCCTTCTCTGGCACCGCACGCCCATCCACCTGCCCACCACCCTCTCCCTCTTGCAGGGTGAAGGCGCAGGGCAGGGAGGGCGAGGGACTCCACGCGAGGCCAAAGTAGGGGGTACAGCCCCCGCCGGGGTGCTGGGGCCATTTGGGGACCAGGCACTGGCTGCGGCAAGCCTTGGCGGTGGGGCAGGGTGGGGGCCACAGGGGGACAGCATCCACGCTGGCTCCCCAGCCCCCAGGGATGGAGAGCAGGAGGAGGAGGAAGACAGCAAGCCCCATCCCTGCTTTCTAGGGCAGCACAGGAGGGACAGACGATGTATTTGGCCACCCTGTTCCCAGGGAGCCGGAGACTCCCTTTATTTAGAAGCGGTTCCCCGCTCCCCGCAACCTCGATTCTGCTAGCGGGGAAGCGAGGCACACATCCCAGCACCAGCACAGAGGCAGGCAGAGCGATGCTTTCTGCTTTTATTCAATTAATGCAGCAATCTATACAAGAAAAAAAAAAAAATAATAATGAAACCATGAAATTCCAAACCCTGACAGTGAAGAACCAAATTCTTCCTAAGAATCAACCAGAATTAAAAGATTCCCCCCACATCAGACTGTACATAAAATAATCTCTGCCCCATTTACAGCGTTTCACACAGTACTTCTCGTATCTCAAACTTCAGAACTGTACAACTTTGTTACAAACCACGCTTTTTCCTAGGAAAAGCTTACGGAAAAAAATATTGCCACTTTCTTTTTTATTTTTTTATTTTTATTCGTAACAAAACAAAAAAAAATTAGAATCTTTAAAAAACAAAATTAAAGTCAGCCAGAACTTGTAAGTGTGGGCAGGGGCATGGGAAGGAGCAGAGACGCGCTTCTCGGCCGAGCATTTCTCCTCCCGACCAGGAAAGGGAACACTTTTGGCAGATATAAGACTGTTTGCCGCTGGCAGGGGTCCGGAGCCCTCCTCAAAGCACGGCCACCATTTTGACCCATGGGGCTCAGACCACGTAGCGGCGAGCGCTAGGTGCTAACAGCGCTGAAACCCGAAGGGCCAAGCTCTCGCCCCGGCAGACATCAGCTCATGCCGGTGCTGGCTCACCCCAGAGAGCGGGTTGGCAGCCCCGCGCCCCAGCAACCCCTCCGACCTCCGGGATGAGTCAAGCCTTGGGATCGGGATCGCAGCTCCCGAGCGTCACAGCTCTCCCCTGCCTGATGGCTGGATGACAGTTCAGATGTGTAGCCAGATGTGGCAATTCGGGTGTCCCTGCTGCAGGCAGCCTGCCTGCTGAGCCCAGCCAGGCAGCGACCCGCCGGTGGAGACGGACCCTCCCTAGGCCAGCTCACCTCTTACTGCCAGCAGACAGCCTTTCCTTCCCTTCCTATGGACATATTGAACCCACACGACAGATGCAAGAGCTTTAGTTCGATTGACGCGTCTTCTTGAGATACGGGTAACAGTAACAAACTCCAATTCCTCCTGCTCTTTGCAGAAAAGTGGGGACAAACCCCGCCTTCCTCCCCCTTCCTTAGGAAAGGCAGTTCTCATGGTCTGGGCTGTGGGTCTGGGTGCATGGGGTTGTCACACTGGACGTAGCCTTATTCCCAGTTTCGGGCTGAGCAGGTTACATGAAGGACCAACTGTGGGTGGATGGAGAGGAGGTCAGACCGCGTGGCCAGACAAGACAAACACGACAAAGCCAGTGGGGTCAGGTCTGTGCATGAGCCTGGCCCACGGAGCAGACAGGGAGTTTTGCCTCTGAATTGGAGCTCACCACCCTCCATCCTCCGCAGCAGACCCATGCCACCAACCTGACCCAAAGCCTGCAGGCAGCCCGACACAGCCAGCAACAGAGAACAGGTACAGGCATCACCAGTATTTTTGAGCCACAGTTTTACCAGACAGGTTACAGTAAGGGATCTAGACATCTGGATCCACGTGAAAAATGTGTCTTCTGGTTTCGAATCAAGGTTTCACTCCGATGTTATTCAGTGCAAAAGAGTTAAAAAACCATGTTATCTACACATATACATCCGCATGTATAGAAAATGTCTGTACAAGTGGGGAAGATGGCCTGCCTACAAGCTGGGGACTCCTCACCCAAGAGATGCTACGGGTCAGACCGCTTGTGTCCCACTCTCTCTCTGTCTCTAAGGTGTCAAGACCCAACCAGTCAGGTTGAAAACCAAGCGCACGAGAACAGAGAGCGGCTGTAGAGCAGCTCCGGCACGGCTGCCAGCTCAGACCCACCGCACAGATGCGGGGCAGGGGAGGAAGGAAGGAGGGGAGAGCTCCCGACCATGGCATGCAGGAATACTGAAACAAACTGGGAGAGGAAGGATACCTGCACATGAACAGACTGCACAAGGACTGGGATGAGGCAATGGTTGGTACCAGGCTAGAGGTAAGAGCTCACAGGATGCCTTGTTCAGTGGAGACAGAGCCAATGCCTCGTCCCACGGGAGTCCTGCTCTGGGAAGTCGCACTGAAAAGGCAGGCTGCCTCCAGCTTCATTTTGGGTTGACACCAGGGTACAGTTATCTGTATTGCAGAGGTAGGCGTAAAATTGGGAGCCAGTGCAGGGCGGGGAGAGGGAGAGAGCAGGCTGCGCAGAGCCGAGACCTCTGACAGTGACCACTGCCACCGTCAGCAGCACCCGCAGCAGAGCCTGACACCGAGGGGGGCACAGGGCACGTCCAGGATGAATCCAGAGAGACAATTAGAAACAGCCATTGCTAGGCATCCTGCTAGCATGCCTCTAGCTTGCTGGAGATGTTTGCACCAGCCATAAGGAAGAGAAGGGACGCTGCTCCCAGTGTGCGGTTTTGCTATCAGGGGAATGCCAAGCTTTCCAAAACACGGGGTTTGTAGCCAAGAGCTGGCCCGGATTCTCTACAGAAAGCTGGGAGGGCAAGGAACACCGCTTTAAACACTAAGTGTGGTCTGAAAAAGGCTTTTTAAGAGGTTTCAGAAGCAGAAGCAGCAATGAACTTTCAGATCTCCGGGCAGACAAGACAGGTTCCTTCAAAGGCTGGCTGCGAGGCTGTGCCCATACCTCCGCACCGAGCCAACGGGGGCTCTTGCTAGGGGAGCAACTGGATGAAGAGAATCAGAGACAGGCAGTGGGGACCTCACCTATGAAACCCTAGCAGATCAGCAGCGCTGAAGGTGATGGTGATTTCCTTTGCACTAATGTGACCGCTAGGTCCAGCCTGAGCAGTGACCCCAACAACGGGCAAGTGGCAGGAGCTGCAGAAGTCAGCGGGGAAGGAAAAGGACACTGAGACCCAGATTTCAAACATACTCGATCACCAAGGAACGGCGCTCTGGGGAACAACGCCTGGGTTTTGGGTTTTTTTTTTTTTTGACTGGGAGCCCCTCAAGACAGCAGCAAACAGGTTTCAAAATATATTACATCTTTTTATTGCCAAGCGTGCAGACCGTGAAGTGTGTGGGGGACACGACACTAAGAAAAACTACAATTTGAGGGAGGGCAAAGCAGTAAAAATTTAAAAATAAGACTACTCCTTACAACTGCCAACACTGGGGTTCAAAAAAAAATCAATTGGAGGAAGTTTCTTAAAAGTACGGTTCTAAATATGGTGTTGGGCCCCAAACTTTTGAAAACGCCGAGGCTTCAGTCTGGGCTAATGCAAACCGGGTGGGAGAAGAGGAGGAAGGCGGCAGACTTTCTAACACTAACTCCGCGGAGCCAAATGCCCAATTCTTCTTAGCATTTTCTGTAGCAACCAGAAAACTCCCTACCCCAGGAATAAGCCAGGAGGAGGCAGGCAACTGCTGCGGCACTATCTCTTGAACGCACTGAACCGAGGCCAAACTAGACCCCTGCAGCGTCCTCGCTCCCAGAGCCAGCCTTGGAGGGGACGGACCACAGCCGAGCTGCCCGGCTCCACCGCGGCAGCGCCTGTTCCTGCTCTGACAGAGTGCAGCCGGTCCCTCGGGATGGGACGCTGTGCCGTCTCAACTCTCTCCACCTAAAAGGGGCAGGGGGCCAAAAGCCAGTCCCCCAGGCAGTGGAGAACAGCTCTTCTCAGGGGGTCCCAAGGCAAGCGTCCTCACAAGCACAGCGTCTCTCCTACTCCTATTTGCTATGTCCAGCTCTGGGAAGCAGCATGTACTCAATGCAATCACTCACTCGGCAGCCCCGGGGCTCCAATATGGACCTCGGGTCAACGCTGGGCCAGCCTCGGTGAAGCCAGCCATGTTTCCTTTCTCCTCAACCAAAATATACCCCTGGTCAGAGCAGCACTGAGAAACCAGAGCTTAAGTACATTCTTCTCGGAGAGGGCAGCACAGGGACACAAGGCTGTGAGCCCATGCTGGCTTGGGAAAAGGGACTGGAAAGGAAACCTACGGCATTTAAAACTGGTACTAAAGTGCAACAAATATGTCCTAAACCCTTTGAAATCAATCGCAGTAAGAGGGGTCTGCAACGCTTCAAACTTCCAGTTACTGCAGGGCACCCTCAAAACAAACCCAACAACAACTAGGTAAGAGCAGACCAAGGAGCCCTTTGGTGAAGCAAGGAATACGAGGCCACCACAGAGAGTTTCAGCTCCTGGGGTCAAACATCATATTTAGAACATTTGGAAAGGAAGAAAGTTAAAGCAAAAAACAAAAATACAATTCTTGAATCTTGCGCAATGAAACAGTTAAACTTTTTGGTGTTTTCAAAAGAAATCCCAACAGACAGCCTGGCATAACTTTATCTGCTTCCTAAGGGAGAGATGCCTGTTTGACCCATGACTCAGGACACCATGTGCACTGGACATGTTCCATCCTTACGTATGTCTCAGCATTCCTCCATTCATAAAAAACAAATCGCTAGATCCTTCCTGTTTACTCTTCAGCCTGAAAGGAAAAACCAAAACTGAAGCTAGATGGAAGTTAGCCAGAGGGAGGAGAAAGTTTTCACAGACTGGAGGCCAATCTCATCAGCTTCATGAGCCTGGAAAGTGCAATCCTCAGTGTCGCCTCATTTTAACTTTCCTGGCTGGGCTGCCATCCTCCTCTTCCTCATCACAGTCCTCCGTGTACTCGTAAGACCTTCGCCAATAGTTCTCAGAGCTGAAGTTGCTCCTTCTCCTATGTTTTGGTAAGAGGACTGAGCGCCTGTTCTCCTCTTTATCCATTTCTAGAATCCGTGGCCTATGGAGAGAGAAAGAGGGAGTGAGAGCGCATCCACGACAGGATTTAGGCAGTCCCTTGTGTGGAAACTACCTGCAGTTTTGCACACTGTGAGCGATACGACTGACTGCATCCACAATGCTCACCCGGTACTGGGCACTTGGAAGAGCAGGAACAGATCCCCAAGCTGCAGCTCCCCCTTGGGCGGCTGAGAACTTTGCTTTTGATGGTGCAAGTCCTTCCCCCTACCAGGGCAAGTCTTGGTCTTTACCTCCACCAGGAACACTACCAAACAGCCCAGTCACCTCTTTTTAAGTGCAGCTTGTGGCCCCAAGAAACATCCCTGGGGCAGAGGGGGTCTGTCTCTCCTACAGCAGAACTCGCAGCACCGAGCTGAGCTCCTTTTTAAGCTGCTGGGGTGTTTGTGGTGCAGGATGAAACCACAGCTCCAAACCCCTTTGTCCTCTCACTAGTTCTCTCAAAGACTAGCACGGTGCAATTGTTACTTCCCGCAAAGCTGCCTCTGGTCTCACCTGTAATCACTTCTTAGTAGGACTGGGCTGGTGGACTGCTCAGACCACTTATTTTATCCTAGGTGGCAACTGCCAAGTCACTCCGAGAGATACCACTATCTGATAGCCATGATGTTTACCTACGTTATACTGGAGTCTTTGAAGCCAAAGGAAGAGAAAAATATTTTTGAGGAGTCTGTGCAAGCCCCNCATCAGGCTGAAAAACAGCTCTCACAGATCTGCAGATTTGTCCTGCATGATCACTTCCCTAATCATACACCGGCCCACTGCGTGCTCAGAGGTAAGCTTTCATTTGCAGGCTAGCTCCTCTTCTTGATTTATTTTCCCAGTCAGTCTGAGTCCAGGTGAGTGAACACTGCTAATAAACAAGCCATCCCCACCCTCCTCCCTCCAGGACAGGTTGAAACACGGGCTGGGACCGCACAGCAGCCAAGCTCCAAGACCAAGCCAACTTTTGTTTTTTCCACGATGTGCAGAGAATGCTGCCTCGGTCCTCGGGAAGCTTTGGAATTGGAGGATAGCAGAAATATTGCAAGACAGCTGGCAGACTGGCTATCGCTCACGGCTGTCAGTACGTTCACACAGAGCAAGGTGGTGGTTGAGGGAAGCCTTGCTGCAGAACTCAAGCTGTCTGAAACCTCAGCAAGGAGCTCCCCTGAAGGTCAGGCTTACGCATTCACAGAGTCTGGTTACACACACAAAAATATACACATGCAGCTTTGGAATCGAAACAGGTCTGAGAAGCCTCCCAAGAAGGCCTTCACCTTTCCCAGATAGCAAAACCTCACGTTCTCTCCCAAGACTGCTTTCATAATATAGTTTAACACAGCTGCACAGGTTGCTTGGCAATAGAGGTCAAAAATAATTAGCTGCAGGGAAACTATTGTTCTGAATGACTGCATTATCAAGAGCCAGCCAAATCTATTGCTTCTTCATTATGCCACTCACAGGATAAACAATGTAAGCTGCTTACAGCCAGAGCTTAGCCTCCGCAAGGCTAGGAGAAACATATAAAGAACCTCTGACAGAGCAGGTCCGTACACCACAGAAAGCACCCGGGAGGTGCAAACCAGGATGCTTCTAAGTGTGCTGTGCAGCCTCTCTTGTCAGCATCCAGGAACCTCAGACATACACCGACCTAGAGATACCATCCAAAACATTGCTCTTAGAAAAGATCATCCTACCTGTGAGCAGCATCAGGATCTGCTTTGCGATGGGACCGCTTTGGTTTCAGGATCTGGTCCCGGTTGCTTCCCGATAGACGGTCAGAGTTATAACCTGGTGGCAACACAGAGCTACTCAGCGATTTTGTTTCCAATCGAGGTGCATCTAGTCTTGTTCTGCAAATATTTAAAGAGAAGAGAATTTGCACAGTTTCTACAGAACCACAAGCATGCTGCAGCAGATGTCTGCCCTAGATGCACTAAAGGAGAACCCTCATTCCCAGCAACACAGCCCACAAAGAGGGTCAGGACTATTACGCTCAACAGCAAAACAAGCTGCAGCTTCCTGGTACTTGCAGCTTTGCCGCCTTGGTTAGAGGGAAGAGGAAGGCTCAGGGACGTGGGTAGTCATGCGGTGAACGCCAGTGGTGCTGGGCTCGCTGCAATCACAGTTACAGGACACAGAGTAGAGGTGTTAGAGCACCTGTGAAATCCTATGAAATCACAGTGACTCGTCAATAACTCACAGCTCCAGCTAAGCCACCTGGGAGATGCCCTGTGAAATCCATCATCGCCTACGACAGTAATAACTGCTTCTATCTGGAAACTCCCTACTGTCTCAAGATCTCGTGGGGTCAGGCGTTTCTCAGCTTGACTAGGAGGTTTAAAGAGTTGAAGTACAAGTCAGGAGAAGGTCTAGCAAACAAGCTGCACCACATCCCTTCCAGCAGCACAGCACCACCTTGTCTGTGCTCGGATAGAAACGCGCTCAAGCTACACTGGAGAGCAAGCACAGCTCGTCCCAGAGCAGAACTGTCGCTGGCCCAGGCACGACTGTAGCACACGTGGAGGGAGGCAGCAGACCGAGGAACAGGAATGAAAACTCAGCGGCACTATCACCATCTCCAAGCACAGCACAGTTACCAGTCTCAACTTACAAGCACTGCTGAAGTCTATTTCAAAACACAGACTGAAGTTTAAAAATGGGCAAAACATACTAAAGGGTGGTACTGGTGCTCCAGAGCTGCCAGTTTCAGGAGGATCCAAGCCTCTTCCCAGAAGGAAAGGCACCCTGATATTGTCACTGCAGACTGTCTCCTTCCTGGGGATTAGGGGTGAATATGGAAAGGGTCTGGGTGAAAGGAAGGGGAGAATCAGTACGTGCTCTCTAGTGCTGAATTTTAGCTCCCGAGGGAGGTTTCCACGGGAGAATCCCAACCTCAACTCCCATTAGGAAGCATGTCCAGTTGCCAAGCTTCCTCTCGCCATTGGGGAGAGCCTCTTCAGTTAACCAGGGCAACGCCAGGCTGGAACGCGCGAAGCTGGGCACAGCAGCCCAAGTCCACCCAGCATGCCAAAACAAGGAACGCTTCCATGGGCAGCTGCCGGGCTGGAGCCTGCGCTAGTCCCCAGCGCCGTCGTCCTGAGCTCTTCTCGGCTCCAGGACTGGACCCAATCCAGCTAGAACACCAAAGGCATTGCGGATCCTGCCCCAGACAAGTTAGGTGGTTTAAACACCTCTGAAATACACAGCAGCTACAGGCCTGCAATTAAAATGAACAAACCACCAAATATACTGCAAGGGCAAGGGAACACCAGCCACACTCACTCTGTCCGCAGAGTAATGCAGGTATGAGCTGCAGGAGCAGGTACCAGGAGAGGCTATACTAAACCAGAGAGCAAATTACCTACCAAAGTTCAAGTTAAATAGAATAACTACCCGATGTAACTGCTTACAAATGGCAGCATAAGCCCTCTAAAATGACTTTCAAGACCCACTTGAATAGGTCTCATTTCTATCCCCACCTCCCATGTTACCTCTTCCCGCATCTCATGAAATTGAGAACACCAGTCCTCCCCCCACCAGCCTCTTGCTCAAAGCGCTTCCAAACCTTGCTGGCTCCCCACAGTCCTGCACTCCGATATGCAGGAAACACTGTAAATATCATCACACTACAGCGCTGAAGTGTTTATGACCTACTTGGTAACCACGCAGCTCTCACGCATCCTGCAAAACCCAGCCGCTTCTCCAGCTCGCGCAGCTTTGTTCTCCGGCTGCTGCCAGCAAGAGCCGTCTCTAGAACCACGCACTCGGAGCAGAGGCGAGAGCAGGTCGAGACTCAAACGTCTGGGACCCAGCAGGCTCTGGCAGCCTATTCAGAGCCGAAAATCCCAGCTCCAAGCTGCAGCAAAGTTTATGCTGCTCTATGACCCAACCGACTTGATCCCACTGGAAAGCTCGGGGCTGATTCTTACCGCAAAGGCGAGGAAGAGGAGTTTTACGAGGCCACTGGCTGCTCCCTAGCCTCTCGTGCTAGCAGGCTGCCAGCGGAAGTAGCTGTTTTCCTGGTTGCATAACACGCTATTTCAGACTGCACAAAGTCGCATGATCCGGGACTAGGGAATGGCATTCGCTGCAGCAATACATGCCGTGGGGATGCGAGCGCAGACAAAGGTCGCTGCAGCCCTGCTGTGCATGCATGCGTGCACACAGGACTCAGCGAGGAGACGGCTGCCGTCACAAGGGATAAGCAGCAATTAATAAGCTCTATTTGGCAGCAGAGTTCACCCTTTGGCAAACAGGCAATTGCCATGTATTCACCAGGGCTGCTAAACTCTACGGAGATTACTCAAAAATAATTACCAGGGGGTTTCCACTTTGCTCAAGAGAAAAATCCTGTTGTGGTTTCTTTCAGCCTGCCAGTCAAGTCAGCCCATCGCTGTCTGCGTATGACTGGGCAGAGACACTTCTGCTCTAATGCTAAGCAAACCAGGCCCCTAAAATCAGGGGAAGACAGAAGGACATGGCTGCTACAGAAGGATGGCTAAGCAAACACAGCCAATACGGCTCTGCTAGAAGCTAATGGGCCTTGTCTGTTCAGCAGAGAGGCACCAGGTCAGCCAGGCACATCGCAGCCAGATAGGTGCTTGCACAGTTGCACTTTGAGGGCAGTCAGGCTGGACTGAAACAACTCAACACTCTTAGCTTACAGAGGCTGGCAAAAGCAAGAGGTAGAGCCAGTTTAAACACATATGTTAGATATCTGCACCAGTTTGGGCAGCTTTAGCTTATTTAGCAGAGTTTGTCATTTTTAGGGAACTGCTCCACAGCCTAGGACAGGCAGCTTCTCTATCCCAAAGCCCAACCTAAAGCAGCTACAGGACGTGGAGATGCCTTCCACTGGTGCTCATCAGCCCTCGCACTGCTTTTCTTTGGCTGCAGTAACCAGTAACATGAACATAACAGCCTTTTATTGCAACCCTCTCTTCGTAAACCTCACGTGGCAATAACCAACTATCAGGTGGTTTGGTTCTAATCTCTCTTTCTTTGATGCCACTCTATCACCTGCCACATCGGGTCTGTGCTGATTTTGCCTGGCTAACACCTCAGGGCTGCTGGTTTTCCTGCCTTCATTTCATGGGTCCCTCTAACCAGATGTCCAACTCCACTCCACTGGCTTTGTGCCGTATCTTCACATCGCCAGACTCATTTTGAAACCAACTAAGCTGTCCAAAGGCTCAGCAAGTCTGAAGCTAGACCACTTGCCTGCTAGCCTTATGCCAGCCTGGGCCACAAGTGCAGCCCAGCCCTCATGCCCACGCTTTCGCCTGGGTTTACAGTACTCAAATCACATGTGCTCTCACTTGCAAAAAGATTTCTTGGCAGTGGAATTACTGCTAACACCTTCTAAGGCACAATCAACATGGGTCAACGTGTGGCAGTCACAATTTTTTGGTCTCCTAGTAGAAGGAGCTGATGAGAGGGGACATTTCTGGGCACAAAAAAAGGTTATACTGAGGGAGTCTGGGGTGGGGTTGGTTTGTTTGGGTTCCCCCCCTTACCCCAAACAGCATATCTTCTAAAACAGGAAGCGTGCAATACAGCTTACAGAGCTTGGCTTCCCGACACCGACTCGAAAGACAAGCTCTGTAAAGCGATCGCTGAATTCACTGCATCTGATTCACTTCAAAGCCAGCATCTTCTTCCCTCTCCCCAGGAAATGAAGGACATGCTACCAAGAAAACTTTATCTGCTTTATAGGAGATTCTTCATCGTAAGCATCAGCTTCAAAGGACCATCCAGGTAACCCACGCATGTGGGCATCATATGATCAGACACCTGAATACACGGCCCAAAACAAGAGTTTGATATCCTAGCTGTTTGGAGTTGGGCAGCCGATGAAAGCCAGGTGTTTGGACATGAACAGCGCTTGCAAACCCAGACATTACAATGAAGTACTGCCAAGAAGTGATTAACTCTGCAGTAACAAGTTCCATCTACTTCCACCATCCAAGCAATGGGTACAGCAAGACACGAGCGAGCATCAAGAGTGACATCTCATCAAGATGTAAGACCAAGCCAGCAAATTCACAAGCAAGACAGTTTTAAAGTGTTTGTTTAAAAGCACCTTAGGAAATGTCACAACACCACATCCAAGTTTATCTTACTGTCCAGAGGGCTTCAACACTTACTTTCGAAGGATGATGACAGCTCTTCTCTCCTTGATGTCCTGTGGTCGAATACAGTGTGTTATTTCATCGGCTGCATATCCACTGACAACAAAAACAAAAAGCCACTGTGAGGAAGATGACAGGCAAAAGCAGAAAGCGGTTGCCAGCCCCAACAACCCAGTTTGCCCAGTCACTTCCTAACTTCCACCAGGAATTCCTCCTTCAGACATCATTCCCCAGGCACAGGGGAGCTAGACTTATAGACAGGAAGAAACTTCAGGAAAGAATGAGGATAGTCCAGGCTTTTTTTGCCTTTTTTTTTTTTGACTCAATTTTTTAGCACAGATCAGAGGAAACTGCCACCTGCCACAACATCGTGAAATAAGACATGTAGAAAATGAGTTTAGAGAGTGTAAATTCAGCCAATTCATTTATCAAGAAATTAGAGAGCAACAGGGGAAAAAAAAATCAGCACATTGCTCCAAACCACCTCCTCATGCACGTCCCTGAGAAAAACTATCTCTCATGGCTGAGATGTGCAGCATCCCAGACACGAACGCGTACCGGAGTCGATGAGATCTGTTAGTTGAGGAGGGGGAGCAGCGGTGGTAACAGTCGAGCGTCTCAGCCCCCTCACCTGGGCACAGTCACTGCCAGCTCAGCACCCTCGCCCTCACCGCTACCCTCCACGTGGCACATCCTCAGCCACGGTACAAACATCACCTCCCAGCACAGCCCAACCCAACCCCAACACAACGCACATGGGGTAACCTTCAGATTCAGGCCTGCAAACCAAGCTGCGCTCCCAAAACCTCCCTGCCACAGGGCTCACAAGGCGAGACAGCTACCTGCACCGAGGAAAATTGCACCAGGCTCAAGCAGCTACGCAGCCTCGCAGCAGCCATTCTTGGCAGGAGTGTTTCACCGTACCAGATGACTTCACCTACTCTGCGTTTCTAGCAGGCAGGAGGAAAGCCACGGCCAGCGAGGGCCCCAGCTACCCACAACACACGGGAGCATATTTTTAGTGGTTGCTTCTGTTGTTCGGCACAACTCCTGGGGTCCAGCCCAGCAGGTGAGATTGCAACGGGTCTGTGGAGGGAGGCAGTCACACCTACTCGGACACGCAAACCACCCTGCCAGCAGCACATCTCGTCATTCGCGTGGGTGCTAATGAGCAGGTCTGAGAGCTGGGCCTGCCCTCTACCTGCTGTTTGGAGAGTGTCTTTTCACAAAAGAGCCTTCTAGAGTCCAGTATGGGGAAAAGAGAAGGTAAATGCCTTCAGAGCCTCCTGAAAAGGGCTGGAAAGGACAGGAAGACCTTCAAAGGGACTTGGGTGAAGGCTGCTTACGCCACACAAAGCTAGCACACCCCCATGCTAGTTTAACCTGAAGCAGAAATCCCCGAGCCCGCTCTCCCCACAAGGCTTTACTGTGAAGCTGCTGCCATGCCGGCTGTCAGCTGGCCCTCCAGGAGCAGAGCCAGGGGTCATCGGCTTGCAGGTTATTCAGGACACTCAGAGCAGAGAACAGATCACGTACACGCAGGTCTTCTCTGGGGACAGGACCGCACTTCCTTTATCTAGTTAGATAACCCACCCACTCACTGAGAAACACACACCTCTCTGAGAGGAGAGTTAAGAGTCTAAAACCCAATCAGTTAAAACAGGGGTTGATGTCCATCCCCTCCCGATCCTCTGGGGCATTGCAGAACAAGCCAGCGTTATGCAAAGGGGCTTATAATGATGCTCTATTATGTTCCAGGAACCTCTGCATCAAGCTCCAGAGAATTAATTAATATCACCCACGTTAACATTCAACTCAGCACATCCTCAGCGACACCCTGAACATCAGGAAAAGGTCTGCTTCGAGGCCTGTGTCTTCCACCATGAGATGTCAGCCCGGCCACTCGTCCTCACTCCCCAGCTCAGTTTCAGACTGGTGCCAGGCAGAGCTCACGGTCCAGGATGCACGTGGGCAGCACCAAAGCAACAGCTCCAGTACTCCAGTCTAGGGCCCTAACGGGGATCCACCAGTCTGCCCCAGTGCCGTGCTGGTGTGGGACAACCCAGCTTGCGCCATACCAGATGTGGTGATGGTGTCTCTCTGCATGGCCCTCCAGCACAGGGGTTCACACAGGCACCAGGCAGAGAAATGGAAGAAAAATATTATTTGGTTGCGTCACACTTGTTCTGCTTCGTGCCAGCACGAACTTCTCACCCGCTGCCCGGCCTCGCCACATCCTGATGATGGGTGAAGGGGCAGACACTGGAACGAAACACCTGTATGGCACCGAGGGGCTACCCAGAGATTTCTTACCCAGAGAACAAACCCAAAGCATGAAGTAAAGAGATCACTTGGTAAGGAAAACCCTAAACTGCTGCCCACAAGAACACCCGAGCACAACGTGTCCAGCCTAGAGCATTTTCCAGATGAACCTGGAGAGGTGCAGATGCTATTCGCACACTCCCCCAGCTACCAAACACCCCAAACCTTAACTCACCTGTCGGATCTTACATCCCCAAGTCCTTCCCCAGTCTTTTTCGGGCCAGAAGAGTTACGGCTGAGCCGCAACGTAACTGACTCACATGGAGATGAAAGCAGATTGTTTTTGTACAAACATCACCAGAAAAGAGGCCCTGAAGTTCTACAGTCTCCGACAAGAAATATTTTGAGGGGGTGACGACAGCTAGGCCAGCTCGCAGGCAGAGGGACCTCACACACTAGCCCATCGCAGGGTTTGAGCGGCTCGAGGCTTTACTTGTGGTTCAGGAAAGCTGCTGCCACAAACCACGGATGTGACACCGACCAGTTCAAGCAGAGCTTGAACAAATCTATTTGCCTCATCACCACTGGCACACAGAGAACTTCCTCTGCACCAACTGCCTGTTCTGAGGGATCAGACCTTTCTGGAAAAGCATCTAATCCGGGCAGTTGCAGAGAGATTCCTCCAGCTGGGCAGAAAGCAGCTTCACCCTCCAGAGGCTCCAACCAGCTCCAATCATGCTATCATCAGCCACGCCTCGAGACAACAGGAGAGACAAACATCATGATGTTTCTACTGCTGTTGCAAACAGTGGGGAGACAACCTGGACCACTCACCAGCTGCAGAAGGGAAACCCGTACGGCATACGAGCTCTCAGAACTTGGGAAATGTTACCTGCGGTCATGCGTTCCCCTGGCTAACTGCAACTGCACTACTTACAACCACAGTGCTGAGACGCAACACCCGGCAGTTAAACAAAAGCCAGCTCAGCTCGGTGACCTACGACAGCGGCTGCTGGGCACGGCGTAACGCAGGGGTCCGGCTGGGACCACCCCCCCAGCTCCCTTCCCTTTTTTCCAGGCTAAGCATTTGTCAAAGCACGTGTTCCCCAGATGAACAGGCAAATTCCTCCATCTCTTCGCTTCTATCGATTGATGCTTATCAAATTCTTTTAAAAAAAAAGTAAAAAAGAAAACCCACAAATTCAGTCTAGCCAGCAGCCCCCAACAGACAGCCGATGGCCCACAGGACTGAAATCCAACTTAACTCCGACTGCGCGAGAAGAGCAGCACAGACCGAGGTGCTGCCGCTGCTTTCTCTTGGCCTGGCTGGCAGCAGGACAAACCTGCAGGAGCACCAGCTTCCTGAGGCTGCAGGAGAAGAGAGGACTGGAGAAGGTCTTCTTCCAGACATCAGAACCCACAAGGGCAAATCTTCACCACAGATATGAAAGGAGAGGAAAAAGCACCTTGCTGGAAGAGCAGAGGGCTCGTTAGCAAGTCACAGGGTGGCTCAGCCTTTGTCCTGCTGGCAGAGGTGCGCAGCCCACCCAGAAGAATCTCCATTCCACCTTTTAAATGCTAACCTGTCTTTTGAGATCTGAATACTTTCCAGCAAGTCTGAAGCAGGTTCAGTGTTTGCAAACACCACAGCCTGCTTCACAGTAGGCAAATAAAGGCAAGGGAGGGATATGGAGAAAGCCCCGCTGCAAAGTCCCTGACGGGTAGGTGGCTACAAAATCGGGAGGACGATTTGGAGTAGGCTGCTGGGAGCAGGACAGGACAGACGTGATCCGGGGAGAGCCCGAGAGCGATGTGGGGGCAAAGAGAGAGATCCAACAGCTTTCTTTAGATCCTCACGATTTCCACACGGTAAACAAACGCAAGCAGCTACCCTGGCTTCCCCAGAAAGGCGGAGTGCCAGCAGCAGCCACTGACCCAGCAATATTTAAATCACAGACATTACAAGCATGCCATTTCTATCTACGCCGTTTCCCTATCTCCAGGGCAACTGCCTTCAGCAACTGTTTACTGAGAGGAGAAAAAGCCAAGTTTGGGGAGTTGACTTAAATATGACCAAAGGCTGGATTTCGCAGATACACCCCTGAGAGCTTATGGGGAGCCTGCACCCCTCCCTGCTCCTCCCAAATTGCTGGGGTTAGAGGGGAGACAAGGAGAGTCCAGGAATTTGCATCCAGCCAGGATCATATCATCACAGAACAATCACTTTGGCAGAATCTCTCTTAAGTGAGTGCTAAGTATCTGCTAACTGCTGTACCAAAATTGAAATAATCCCCCTTTTTAAAGTCTGTTATTTGCTGGAAAGCAGAAACCAACCCTTCCAGTCAGAGTTAAAAGACACCTTTCCTTCGATTTGTACGATTGCTTCAGCCACCTTAATAAACTGATTAGGGCACCCAGGTGGCCCCCAACCCAAACCCGCAGGTCTGGGAGACACCGGGCTCCAATTCTGGGCGCCCCAAGCCAGCTCTTCTGGCCGGGGCCAAAAAAAGACCTTTGCTCCCCAAAACTCTTCCCAGCAGTTTTGGGGAAGAAGACTGAGAGTCTGAGACAAGAAAAGAAAACATCATTCTCTGGTCCTGGAGCAGAGCAAAGCACCTCTACCTCCTCCCGCCATCCTCCACGGCGGAGTCCCGATCCTCCTTTGGACGTAAGACCGCGAGAGTTTTCATAGTGGCTTTGACTACAAGGCCTGATCCTGCGTTAACGGCTCTGCCAGCAAGCTTCTAAGCAAGAAAAAACTCTAACTGGCCTTAAAAAACCAAAAAGACAAGATCTCTGGCTGTGAAAGGAAGGACAACTATTTACTCCAGGACCCCCCAGGAAAGGCAGCACAGGGGTTTTGCATCGCCAGCAGGAAAAATAGGCTAGAAAGTTTTCCTCCTCACATCTAAGAAGAGAAGTCGGGGAGCGGAGCGGCTGCCTCGCACCCGGCAGCCTCCATCCCGGGGGACGGAGCTTGCTCTGCGGTAAAAGGACACGCGGCGGGATGGGTCACCCACCCCGGTCCCGTTTCACAAAATCACCCTGACCTCTGCACCCTCCCTGCCCCGGCCAAGCCACCAGAGAAGAAAATTTCCTCAGCGCAGTTCCCACTTCCCTCCGCAGCCTCCCTCATCCCTCGCTAATCCACAGAAGTTACCTAACGCTGGGGGTACGGCGAGGATTAGTTAATGTTTGTGCAGCTTTCCCGAGATAAAAGCTACGTGAGATCTCAGCATTTATTATTGATGCACTAGTCAATGGGTGCGAGGCTTGTGCGGATCTGGGGGGGAAAAATTCCTTCCCGAACCCTGCGGCGATCACTTTACAAGCCAAAGCAAGGGATTGTGTTACGGTCTGGGAGCCCTGAAAACCAGCCTGGCCCTTCAGCAGGCTGAAAAAGAAAAACAAAACACCCCAAACACCCAACCAAATCCCAAAGGAGGATGCAGGTGGTAGCTTGGAGCACCGCTGGCAGCGTTCGGGCAATCCCTGCTCCTGGCAGGGAGCACCCTGACCTTCAGGGACACGAGGGAACGGGTGCTCACCGAGTCAGGCAGCCCCGGTGCCAGGCTTCGAGCCGCCCTCCCCAAGACCTGGAGGGTCCGTACGCACCAGCCCGCGTCCTGCTCCCGCCCTGCCCGTCCCCTCACCTGCCTGTCCCCTCACCTGCCTGCTCTGCCCACCCAGCGCAGACCGGGAGGCTGCGGGGATTAGGAAGCAGGCTTTTCCCAGTGCCAATCCCAGCTTTACCACCGACCGGCTACATGACCTTGGGCAGGTCATTTTGCCTCCACGGCTCTTCCCCCGCTTGCAAAAACACACGTAAAGTCCATTCTTGCATCCGCGACCCCACCGTGCCTCCGAGCGACAGTCCCGCGGGGCTCTGCGCTCCGGTCTCCCAATCGGCGTCGGGCAGGGGAGGGTTTAGTATTCCCAGTTTACAGACTGGGAAGACGAGGCCATTCACACCTCCTCTCCATGCTTAAGGTCAGGTCAGGGAGGTACCAGCCGAGCTAAGAATAGATCCAGGAGCCCCGTCCCAACCAGCTGCTCCACTCTGACCACTCTTGGGCAGAGGATCCATTTTGTGTCTCGATGTGTTATTTTAACCGTTTACAGGAACTACGTCAAAGCTCAGCTCCGCAAGTGGCCACGCTCCCGCCAGCGCTTGCCTCGAGCTCCGCAGAGAGGGCGCCCACCCAAAAATCAATCACCCACCCAAATCCCCGTCCACCACGGCAGCAGGACCCCCCCACCCCCCCACCCCCTTAGATCCTTCCTTCACCCCTGCCGCCGCGGCGAGACCCTGCACGCCTACAGGCGGGCGAGATCAAGCCCGAGCCGCTTGTCAGGGTGTGCATCCGCGTGCCTCGTGATTAGCGTTACACAACCGAGCCCCGGCACGTTAGCGGAGGCCTCGGCAATGCGGGCGAGTTACCTGAGCACCGTGACGCTTCCCCTCTTCACGGGCAGGAAGAGAACGGGCTCCGAGACCCTGATGGGTTTGAACTGGAATTTACACCCGAAGCAGAGAGCCGAGTCGCTGAAGAAGGAGACGGAGACGATGGGCCTCTCAAAGATATGGATGGGGTCCACGTGGGAGACAATGCAGCCCCCCGGCTGGTAGTCGTTGATGACGGCACTGTTCACAAAACCCTCGGGAATCACCCGGTGCTCCACCAGCTTCCTGATCACCAGGTCGTGCACCCACTCGGGGATGGCGTCCACCTCCCCCCGTGGGTACAGCCGTTCCTGGCCGGGGCCTCGTCTTTGCAGTTGAGACCCGTAGGTGTAGCCCTCCCCGAAAAAATACTTGTTCCGCAGGGGCGCCCGATCCACCGTGTGCTCCTTGTAGAGCCCCTTCTCCGCCCGGGACACCACGTCCTCGATGCGAGCTTCGATCTTGGCGCACTCCTCGGCGCTGAAGAGACGAAGCTGGCGGATGCCGCTTTTGACTTTCCGAGCTTCTTCCTCTTCCTTCTGCTCCTCGTAGTCGCTGGGCTCCGAACCGGAATCCTCCTGGTGCCGGCGTTTGCGGTCGTAAGGGGGTTCGGGGGGCTCCCGGGGCAGGCCACCACCGCCGCCTTTGTGGCC
>VZTV01047508.1:7745-20999 GCA_013400875.1 Anhinga rufa
GGGCTCCTCTCTCCAAGGGTCCACAGGTCCTGCCAGGAGCCTGCTCCAGCACGGGCCTCCCATGTGGTCACAGCCTCCTTTGGTCATCCACCTGCTCTGGCATGGGGTCCTCCCCGGGCTGCAGGTGGATATCTGCTCCACCATGGACCTCCATGGGCCGCAGGGGGACAGCCTGCCTCACCATGGTCTTCACCACGGGCTGCAGGGGAATCTCTGCTCTGGTGCCTGGAGCACCTCCTCCCCTCCTTCTTTACTGGCCCTGGTGTCTGCAGGGTTGTTCCTCTCATGTATTCTCACTCCTCTCTCTGGGTGAAATTGTGCAGGGGTTTCCCCCGCCGGCCCTTTTCTTAAATATGTTATCCCAGAGGCGCTACCACCATTGCTGATGGGCTCAGCCTTGGCCAGCGGTAGGTCCATCTTGGAGCCAGCTGGCATCAGCTCTATCAGACATAGGGAAAGCTTCTGGCAGCTTCTTCCAGAGCAGCTTCTCACCCCTGTTACCTCTGCTACCAAAACCCTGCCATGCAAGCCCAATACAGTAATGAAAAGGCATCTTTATTTGTGGCTTGTTGAGAATGGTTTTGTTTTGAAATTTATTTTAAAAAATATATTATTTTCTCCTAGCTTTGATCAACTTGTTGAAGTTCCTCATGTCTAATGAGACTGTGTTGTTGGCCAAGCACAATATCTTCACCCTTGCTCTTATGGTGAGTACAAATAAAGCAAATCCTCTTATTTTAAACAACTTAATGAGTTTTGAATGAATCTTAGGAAAGAATCCAGGACTTCTGCCCTGGTAAGGAGATATCGGAAAAAGGCCACAAAGCTGAGGAATATCATTGTGGTTGGTTTTGCTAGATGTTTGGAAAGGGCAGTACTTGGACTCACTTATAGGGTCTCCTCATTGAAATGAACAAGTCTTTGTGAGGAAAGGCTTAGTTTAATGTTCCATATTTGGTAATGCTTTTTCTTGTTCTGTGGCCCTTTGTATATAAAATAATAGAAACCTGTTTTCCTGGCCCCAGATACTTCTTGTCTGTCTCTTCTGTACTATAAGGAAAATAATAGATAAAGCAATGAAGTCATGTAATACTATGTAATGCAACTGAGAGTTATTTCTTCGAAGGTTTTGGTCATGGTATGTATTGTTTCTATTGCAGAGTAGATTTTGTGTAAATGTTCCTGTTGTAACTTCTTTTCACTATCTTATATAGGTTGTAAACCTGTTCAACATGTTCATCACTTACGGAGACACCTTTCTCCCCACTCCCAGCAGCTATGATGAGTTGTATTATGAAATCATTCGGATGCATCAGAATTTTGACAACCTTTATTCTATGGGTGGGTACCCCTGACTAGTCAGGAATACTGTTGACTAGAAGTGAGGGTGGTGGTGGAGGGATGTTTGTGTCAGATGTTTTCTGTCCACCTGCTGCTGATGTGTGTCTTGCTGAGTGGACATGTTTGGTAAATTAAGACTTGAGAGAGGGATAAACTTGTTAAAGGGATACTTTTTTTTTAGTCAGAAAAAATAGCGACAGGCCCACTGCCTCTCTAGCAGCCACTTACTCTGGTTGGAAATATAAATTTGTAGGTATGTGGTATTTCATATATCTCCATGTAGTTTGCATCTGTCACATTTGACAGTTTCAAGTCAGAGCACAGGTACATCCTGCAAAACCAGCCAGCACAGAGGAGCACTCAATGCAAACAAGAATTTGGAAAAGAATTTGAGAAGCTTGTAAGAAGGAGCTTGCTGTGCTAGACAGATCACATCTACTGCACTCATTGCCAAAACAAACCAAGAAAACAGCCCTCACAAACCTGCTTGCAATGACAAGTGAATCACTGGACTGAAGAATGTGCCTACTGGCAAAACAGGGAGAAGCTGCCATCCTTCAAAGAGAGAGGCGTGCTGGAATGCCACCAAGTGACACCCAGCAGGGAAAAGAGGAACAAAGGAGAGCAAGGAATGCATGGAGGCACAGTCAGCCACAGTATACACAGGAGCCAAGGGTAGCTGCAGCAGCGCTGGTGTAGTTCCTGCATGCTTGAAGCTGTGAAGAAAAGGATATAGCTGTGTTCTTTGTTTGCTTTGTTCTAGAAGGACCTTTCTTCCCTTCACCCCCTGCCTCCCTTCTCACCCGTGTGATCACCCAGTGAACAACAGGAGTTCACAGAAGCATATGAGGGGAGTTAAAGGGCAGTGGGAGAGAGACAGTTGGCCACAGAACCCTTCTGACATGGGAGAGAAACATCCTCACCTAAATAAAAGTAGCCAACACTCCTTGCAATTGCAAGCAACTGCAAGCAATGAACTGCCCTTTTGTACAAACTTCCTACAGTTTTCATCCATTATATAAAGGATCATTTGGCCATTTTTGTGTCCTCTGAGCACATAAGATATTTTTGCTAACCCATTTCCTACTCCCAAGAATTGCAACTAGTAAGATGAGGTGCTTTTACTAGCCAGTAATTTTTCAAACCCGTCCCCTGTGGAAGCTGAAGGAAAGTGGAATGGAAGAATAATGCACTCAAAATACTTACTCCATTGGGCTGCAATAGGCACATCTGACCTGTTGAAACAATCCATTTGTCACATGAATGTTTTCCATCCTGCTCCGCAGAGCAAACCTCTTCGAATTAATGTTGTAGATGCTTGAATGGAAACTCTCTGAAACATTACTTTGGATATTCTAGTACATTACATACTGTTTGACAAAATAACGTTACTCAGAGCTGGCATCTTTTTTTCTGTAGATGACATGTAATGGTAGCACTAAGAAAAAAGAAAGCGTCACTGTCTCAAGTTGATGAAAACCACAGGTTAGCCAGGTGTCCTGATGGCTTCCCTTGGCTTGTCAATCCATCTCACTGGGACTACAGTCACCCTTCTGTCCCCTAGCCTTGGGACATTTGTTAGCACAGATGAGAAAGCTACTTTTGTTTTCCTGTTAATGTGGCTGAAACTTTCTACACTGGGAGTGGAGGGGGAATCTAGTTGCCTTGGGTTTTATTTATTTATTTTTCTTGTTCTGAGTCTGAACTTCATCCGTATCTGCAGGACTGAAAGCTTCTCTCATGCAACAATAGGCCTGAGTATGCAGCCACTGTGCTTATAGATTCATTTGTAGCATCTGTGTTTCTAGATGGTCCTAAATTCTGATGATGTGCTGTTCCTTCACTTCTAAGTTGAAGGTGAACCTTTCTCGTGGAATGTTACCTCCAGAAAACCCTGTATATACAAATTCATAGAAAATTCCCTTCTATTCAGACAATATGGAAAATTAATCCAAAAATGTGCTACAGGATCTGTTATTGTTTTGGTACTTATTAAGGGATGTGAAGGTAACTGCCACCATAGAAACACTACGTATTCTGACCCAAATAAATATTTTGGGTGCTGTAGCAGAAAAGATTTTGATTTCCTAGAAGTTCTTCCTGTTGCAGAATGTTTTCAGATCTGCTCTCAAGTCTGTCGGAGACCATCTGTGCAACAGAACAACACCCTCATTCCTACAGAGAGTTTTTTCCCTAGGCTGGTGTGTAATCCCTCTCTGCAATTTCAGATAAACAGGGAGGTAAAGAATCCATCACTGCTGGGTTGGGTTTAAATTGGAGGATGTAGGCCAGCTCAGACAGAACCTTGCATAAATAGGAGCTGGAGGAGAACAGCGGAATAAAAGGTATCATAGACTTGGGACACTGTCCTGTTTCTGGGGGAAATGAACTTTAATATGTGGTGATGAAAGCAGTTAGGAGGACCTAGGCTCTTCTATCCCATCTTCTTCCTGCCTCCTGGTCATTATCTTGTTCTGCTCACCTCTTCCATGTTCCTTACGTTTCTTAGGTGGGCTTTGAAGGGAGCTTCTGCCCTGGATCACAGATTGTCTCAGAGATGACGTTTGTTTTGATGTGGTTTCCAGGCTGCCACCTCACCAAAGCAGAATTTTTTTATGTTTTGGATTATAAAATTGCCAGTTCTGTGCCAGCACTGTTAACTATCTTTTCCTTTCAGTTCTAAGGCTTTCTACCAATGCTGGTCAATGGAAGGAGCCTGCAAGCAAGGTGACCCATGCATTAGTCAATATTAGGTAAGGAGTAGAAGTTAATAACCATTTTAGAGATTCTTGTGTCCTGTGTGACTGCATTCTTATCATGACACTTTCACATTTGTTGTGCTGAATTTGGTTTTGAATTTGTTCTCTTTGTTGGGCTAAATTGCTGCTCTAACCAGGGCCCACTGGGATAAAGAGAGGATCACCAGGGTTTGATTGTCGTCTTTCTAATAATTCTCTCGGCTCTTCTGTAGACTGAGCGCTTTCAAAGCGTGGCACAAGCTGTAATGAATTAATCCTCACAGCATTCTTGGGAGGAGTTATACAGTAGGGAACAATGCTGTGCTGGCAGAACAATTGTGGACCTAATGGATTTCTGTTGCGTGATTCTATTGCAATTCTGTGAAGCTATGAAGGGGACTATAAGCCAGCTGTAATAAGCAGATTCGAGACCTCTTTTCACATTACAAGATTTTTGTGTGTGTTTAAAACTGATTATTTGAGGACATTTCAGTATTCTCTTCAACCTCTTCCTCCTGTTCAAGGACAGAAGTTATGTTCTACTTGTAAGGCGAAGGAATATCTGGGGGTACTTTGGTGCTGTATTCCTTCATGACAGCAATAATTTATTTTTCCTGGCATCTGAAGCAGCTAGTACTGACCAAGCTGGGTACTGGGCAAGAGGCTCATGGATCTGATTGATTGGGAAACAGAAGAATGTTGAGAGAGAGAATGTAGTGTTTATCTCTGGCTTGTAAACAAACCATAAAGGTAGGAGTATTTATACTGAAAAAACATCTGTCCATCACTTCCCCAGTCACCCCAAACATTTGGTGTCTGTGCAACACTAAGTAGCTCAGTGCTGCTACATTGCTAATACTTGTCATTTTCCTCACTATGAAAGAGGTTGTGTAGGACAACTCTCAGAGGGCATCTTTCAAGTCAATATACATCTTATGTGTCTATAAACCACCTTAAAGGTTCCCTTAGTAAGTCTGTAACCTTAATAACATCACGTATGGTTCCAGAAGATTTATTTTGCTACTACCCTTATTTTTATTTTTTGTAAACAGACATAAATGAACGCTTGTGGGCAGATAATGTACTCAGAGTGAAGCAGCAGAACAGATAGTTGTTGGCAAATTAATGTCATTTAATGTAACGCAAAGTGTCTGCTCTGGGAATTCTCTGTATACCCAGGGAGAGAAGTCTAAAGTGGGAAGAGATTAGCAAAAACAAGTGGTTGCAGAGGGGTTGTGCTCACCTCTGCTTTGTGCAACCAAAATTTTACATTGCCTCAGTTCCTGTTGGCTTAACAGCTGCTTTTGTAAAGATCAGTGTGCAACTGAGAGAAGTTGCAAAAAACTGTCACTGTGGTACCCCTCCCTGGACAGCCTGTGTCAGACATGTTCAGTGCATGGTGCTGTCTGGAACCAGTCAAACCTCTGACATGTTTCTCTTCTAGACTTTTGGAAGCTTTTCTCTGCTCCACCCAACTGCTCATGTATGTTGAAATTTCATGTGGTCTTTCATTAGCTTTAGACATTTTCATGAAAAGACTTTCATGGCTTTTCACTCAATGAAATTAGGCAAGGTTTAAATTAGAGATGATTCAAGGCCTGGAGAGGAATTAGATTTCAGAGAAGTTAGTCTGTTTGACTTAAACCATTTCCTCTTTAAAAAAAAAAAGTGAGGGTGTGGGTGTTTCATCTACTTGTTTGTTCTCTTCTTGTGGTAAAAATATTAAATTTGAAAAGTTCTTTAACTGTATAGATTTCAGAGCAGCTAGTTGTTGGAAGCTGGATAAATCCAAAGGTATTGTGCTTTTGTGAAGGTGACTGAAACATCACACTGTGAAAGCGGTGACTAGGACAAGATGCCTTTTTTTTTTTTTTCAGAGAGAACATGGTTTAGAAAGTTTCAAAAGACTTACCATGGTAAGGGAAAATGGATGAAGTGAAGGGCCTGTGATAATGTAATAGTCCTTTTTGGACTAAAGACTGAATTTAGGTGTCTGAAAGTTGCAGATCATGCAGCAGAAGGATGAGAGGATAATTCTTTGAGGAATGCCTTAAGCCTTCCAAGGTCTGAAGCTTTCTGCAGTCTGGGAAAGACCGTTCTGTCCTGGTCTGTTGGCTGTCCCACTTCTGCAGCAAGGTCTCTAGGAAGACCATTAATACTAAGGCCACATGTTTTCTTCTGGTGTTGGACCAGGAATGAAAACTGGAGCCTTGTGCATGCACACTTGTGTCTCTGTGTTGCAGAGTCCTGGAGATGTTGCAAGCCGAAATCACCAAAGAGAAATAGGAAGAGGGGATGCTTGAGGAGAATAAACCCTTTAGGGCTATTGGGTTGATAACTTTATTAGAGAAACGCAGTATGTTAATGAATGACAATATTTTCACAAGGTGTAATTATCTTATGCATTGATCAGGACATGCTGGTTTAAACCTGGCTTAGCTCCCCATTGTCTGGATTGCCTGTTTGTCTGTGACCCGTTAGTTTCCCCTTAGAGTGGTCTTAGCATACAGTTTCTTATTTGGATGCCTTTGCCACAAAGGGAATGAGTTTAGAGGAATCCACCTCACATTTGGATTTGTCCCTCAGCTTGTTCCATCATTCTGGAAAGTTTTTGTGAGCAATGATTACCTGCTTTTTACTGTGACAGTGCAGTGCAAAGTCACCCTTTGGTTTATATCTTCACTTCATTACAACACCCATTTGAAAATGGATAAATAAAAATTGTCATTTTCTTACCCTAAGTCTTTTGGAGGGAAAGATTACAAATGTAAAAAGCATCTGTGTGTGCATGCATGTGGTGGGCTTTAACAAGTGTTTTAAATCCTAGCGTACAATCTTACATGTGTTTCTGCTAGGAGAGGAGTGGTGACTTGTTTACCTTGTTTTCAGGGATGCAATGCATTTATGTTACAGGAGCAACTCTTAGGGAGACTCATAAACCAGTCCTGCTTGTACCCCACTGTGCTGGATTAGCGAGGTCATCTGATGAATTGCTTCAATGCAGAGTCAGGATGAGTAATACCTAGAGAACCTTTGACACGTTCTTGTTTAAACTCGGCCACAGAGATCCCACTTTGTGTATCCTATTATGGTATTAACTGTACTTTTTAGCTGGACTCTATACTAGACAGTCTTGATTGGATTTTGTTTTTGCTGATTATCTGATTTTTCTAGTCCTTAATCCAGTGAAAAGAGCAGTCACGAATGTTCTTTTTTAGTATTGAAAGAAGGGAAGGCTATTCATACCTTCTCTCCATACCTCTCCTTTTTACAGGCGATTCATAATTTCTGTTCAACCTAAAGAAAATGAAAATTTGAAGGAGACATAATAATAATAGCTTTATCTAGCTGAAATCATACATATTATACTGGAATGAGTGATCCCGATTGCTGTCCTATCCCACAATAGTGCTTATAACTTCCATCTGTGGATTTGTCTGTGTGGTTTACATAAGTAATTGAGACATGACGGACTGCAAGATATAGCTGCAGTGCTGATGGGGTTGAAATAAGAAGCTGCAGCAGTTAGTGGTTTGAAAACTCACCTTCGCACATTTTGAGACAATTTTTTAAGCTAATGAGCCTCTTTAAGATAACGTTGTGCAGGTTTGCATTTAATGAGAGTTTTAGAAACTCAGGGTTCAAAGGGGCATCTTCTGATTGCTTACTCAGTGAGGATGGTGGCAGCTGAATCCCTGTATTCTTTTAATAGGCTTTCTCCTGATCAGGATTTTTTCAAGGTGAATAAACAGATTAACTCAATGATTAATAGACTGAATTTTCCCATTGTCTGAAATTCAGTCCCATCATCATTTTTTAAGTAACTTTATTTTTCTCACTGAAACACTTCTAACAAGCAGAAGGGAAGTTTTTGTAGTATGGAACTAGGTGATAGGATTTTTTTCTTTTAAAGGTATTTTATGTGCTGTTGTACCATGCACTGCAATCCTCACCTGGCTGCTTTCATTCACTCTTCCATCTTGAAGCTACTTTTGTTCCACATGAGCCACCCTGTGTGATATTCTTTCTTTGTACAGGAGGTGCTGCTTCTCCCAAGGCTGCTTTTGGGGTCGTAAAGGAGAGATTGGGGATTTGGGAGGAGCACTTAAAGCATCACATGGATGTGTATAAAATGGTTATGCTTGCTGGCAGTCTGGGCAGGAGCACTCTGGAGGAACATTTATAATTTTACTTTGGTGAAAGAAGGCCAATTTTGGATGTGCTTTTTTGTCGTAGGATACCTGGCATCCCGGCTCTGAAGCTATAGTTCATGTTAAATTACCAGCACTCCATAGAACTGCACTTATTGAAAACCTTGACAGGGGAGGAGGCTCCATTAGACATTTGTTAGAAAGTGAGTGACTGCAAGCAGTCCACATAGTACCTTCAGCATTGTTCCACCTTACAGCAAGAAACTTAGCATCTGTTCGTGGGGAGAGAAGAGCTAAATACTGCTGACCTCATCATGTTGTAATGGATGGCTGTAGCATTTATACAGGATACATGAAAGGGGACCTGCTAATAGATAAGTGCTTCTGTATAGAGTGGAGGCCTGTGGATTACAGTCAGCTGAGACTGTGTAAAAAAAATAATTATATATATATACACACACACACACGCTTCCCTCTCCCATGCTGTACAAACATAATGGACACGCACATTTCTTGCCAGTATGAGTAAGAGAATGAAAAAGGGAGGGCAAGCTTAAAGCCTGTTTATGAAAATAAAAGGTCAAGAAAAATCTATGTGCATATATATGAATATGGATATCTGTGTATATTATATGTATATGCACATATACATGTGTGTCTCCATATATGTATACATGGATATTTGCTTATATATAAATACGTACATATTCATACACGTGTATATACTTACATATATATAAAACACACAAACAAACATCTTGCCTTTGACAATGGGCTAATCTAAAGCCATAATTTCCAAGCTGAAAAAAACAAGATGCTTGTTTCCAGCTTCTCCAAGATGACCCATGAGGGTTGGCTAATGATGCCCAGGTGTTACTCCTGCCAGCAGCAGCTGCCAGCAGCAGTGTTGTGCTGGGTGCGTACCTAACCCCTGGGACTGACAGACTTTGCAGAACTGCTTGGCTCAGGCCTGCCAGCGCTGAGCAGCAAAGCGTGCTCAGGCATGCAGGTTAGCCCAGAGTGATCTGGAGTTTGTTCCCAGTGGATTAAACCCACTTGTGAGGACTACCACTGGTGGAGTAACGGCTCCCTTGAATTGTTCACTGAGGTGTGTTTAATGGTAATGATCTCTGACATGCTGTCACTGCTAATCAATCTGGCTGAGCTCAGATTACAGGCTAGTACAAGGCAGTCAACTTTTTTTTAAATAAAAAAGCAACAAAACCCAAAGAGAAACTCATAAATATATTTTATTGGTACTTTAAAATCCTAACATAATTTTGCCAAGATTAAGGATCAAATTGTTGCTAAAATGCTGTAAGAAAACTTCCAAGCTTTACACACACACAAGCTATTTGAAGAATTGGTTCGTCACAGTTTTCAGGTGGTGGCCTGAAAAAATTAGGATGCTGAAAAACTGAATTCTGGCTTGGTTCTAGATCTTTTCTAGTGACCTGTAATCACTTCACTCCTCATTGAAGGGGCAAAGTTAGTAGACTCTTGTAATTTCATGTGTTTCTTGTTGCATGCTTTTCTTGTTACATAGGGACTCTGGCACAGCAGAACAGTTCCTGAAATACCACAGTGGTTATAGGGGAGCTTGGTTACTCAGAAGTTCGTCTGCTACTGCTGCTTGTTTTCCACTTGACTGTAGAGTATTCTGGCAGGGAAAGTTCATTTGCTAGGAGCGACAGATTTTGGTGTGAACAGATTCTGGCATTAGCTGGCACCTGAACAGAGGAAGCAGGTAGAAAGAAAGGGAAAGACCTCACTTCTAGACCACCGTGACCAGCAACATCTTAACAGAAGAATAAAAAAGAAAGAAGCACTCCTATCTCAGGGTGCATTGCTTCATCTTTCCATGGCACTACACCCATGCTTCCAGTATTTTTATTAACATTTAGGGTTTTTTTTCCTAGTTGTGTAACTTCAGCATTTCATTTCTTTTACATTATCTAATTTCTTATTGAGGCAGCAGTGTTGGTTTTCAGTTATTGCTCTTTATTTACTAGCTGATTCATCTTGGTGTGCTTCTCTTACAGAGCCATAGCCAATTTCATTCTGCTATAATTTTCCTTCATTCTTTCTCATTCATGCAGCAGCTTAATTGAATGTTGTCTCTGCCACTGGCCCAAATCTAGAGAGCAAATCTCTCAGTTGGGTGGCGTTGTATGGACCAGTTCACTAACACAGCAGCGTGCTTCAGTGTGTCAGGTGCATCCCAGGTCACCCTCCTTCTTTCTGCAAGTAACTTACCTTCCCAGGCAGCAGTGACTGAAATGGACTCTGACAATGTCAAGCCTGTTTTCTCTTTAATGAATTTTTTTTCAGTGGATTTTTGGGAGGATTAATTTCTTTGGATTTTTTTTTTTGTGTGTGGTGAGTTAAGGCTTCTAGAGGTGGTGATGATTTTGAGCAAAGCTGTTTGTATGGCAAAGAAGTGCCTCCATCTGACATGCCATACCATTACTTGCTTTCTTCAATATACTTGAAAGCCATGCTGCGGGGGTCACTTTCTCTCTAAAATTTCATCTTCATAGTAAGCAATGCTTTTTGGATTGGGGTGGGGATGAACTTGAAGTGGAACTGATTTATTCCCAGGATGGCAGCCACGCTTAGCTGGCTTTCTTAGCTTCTTTCTAATGTCTGCAGTTGTATCGGCCACTTTCATCTCCTTTCTTCATGTCATGAAGTCAACAGAGTGGCCTTTTAAGAAGGAACTTGCAAAAGGATCCAATTCTGTATTTCAGCTGCTCTGTAAGGATTGCCGTAGAGGTGAGGCGCCTGTTCAAGGGCGGATTGTTTGCTGGGCAGAAGGGAAATTCTTCTGCAGCACAGCCGCTATTTGGCAGTCTCTTCCCAAGTTCAGCAAATACATTAGTTCGTGTGATTCTCATAAGGCGAACAACTCACTGCAGAGTTTACCCACTTGTGAACCTTTGTCTTCCTGGCCGTTTTGTTGGAAACATTTCTTCCTTGAGATCTGAACATTTTGGACAGTTAGCCAGGATCTCTAGGCTACTTAACAAAGTTTCCTGAGAAGAGTTACATCCATTACCGAAGTATTGCAACCCAGGTTTCATTTACTCTGTCAAATGCAACCGCCCTGTGAATAGGCAAATCTGTGTGTGCGGATCTCATTTACTGAATTCATGGGCACAGATTGTGGGTTTGTAAGATGGAATTAAAGCTGCTAGCAAATTTTTGTTGAAAGCTGTGTATTCAGCTTTGGAAATGTAATGTTTGGCACATAGTTTCTGCTTTTATGCTGGTGAATTCAGGGTCTGGAGCTTTGGGAGAACAGTCAGTAGACAAGTGAGACTTTTCAGTGTGATTATGGTCTCCTGATTCATTTTATGTGAGTGACTTTGCACTGCTTGGTCTGAAGAAGTGTGGCACCAGGCAAGAAATTCTTTCTTATTTTGCTTGCCATTTTTCTATATGTAGATTTTTTTATGTGTAGATCTACACATTTTTATGTGTAGAAACATAAAAATAGTGGAGAATATATGTTAGCGTTGGGAGTGGTTTCGGTTTATTTCAGAGGTGGACATAATATTTATTGGTCAGAAGTTATTTTTCTGACTTGTTTGCAGATATTTTGGTCTTGAATCCCCTTGCTGGGCACAGGCAAGTTATGCATGAGCTCAATAATACCTTAAAGCATATGCTGCAAAGCTAGGATGCAGTCTTGTAAACATCGCATCACAGGGTTTTTGTTTCAGCACAAAATCCAGAAAGGTCTGCTGGTTTCTTGCTTTGAACGGTTGTATTGTTTCATCCTGTTTACGAGAACAGTCTTAATTATTTCTCTGGTACTGTGGCTGGCCTGAGTTCAATTCCTAATTGATAGATTTCAACCTTACAGTCGACATCTTTGTTGGTAGCTCTAATGCGGTCAGGAAGCAAGACATGAATAGCCTCTGCAATCAGATTCTCTTGGCCCCAAGAACTGGCCCTACTGGAACATGATTGAAGCACAGTTTGAACCAGCTGTTTATAGCTTGTCAAAACTTTGCCCATGCTGTTCTTATTCTTTGGGTAAATACAAGAGACTCTGATCTCCACTGGTCTCAAATCTAGCTTTCAAGCTTTGCTATAATGGAGAGAGAACATTAAGTGGCTTTCTTCATAACCCAAACAATGTAAAAATCATTGTGAGTTTAAATAACACCTTTATCCCTTGAAAAACGATGTAGCATAGTGCTGTTTTGCTCTTTCTGTTTAAAAGAAATCTGTTGCTCGCAGCAGCAGCCAGAATTATTATTCCCTCTGAAAGTCTGGGCTGTGGGATATGTACTTACAAAAAAAAAAGATCCAGTAACCTGTATTTCTTATTATTTTATAGTAGTGGGGAGCCTAAAATTTGGTTTTGCTCTAGAAATGTAAATGCTTTATTCTCTTAATTCTTCCTTTAGGACTAAATTGACAAAGTACCTGCTCATTAAGTACATCTGCTCATTAAGGTAATGAAGTACCTACCTTATCTTGAACTGAAAGCAAGGATAATACATTGTTAGCATGACTGCAAAACCGCAGTCTGTTTGAAGATTGCACCAGAATCTGGAGCTCAGTTCCCAGGGAGCTGTGAGAGGAGGGCAGCCTTGTTTGTAACACTTTGTTCATTAAAAGAAACACACATCCTATCTTTCAAAGTTAAAATGCTTGGTTTTTAGGACCCCTTCCCACTGAAGGCAGAGAAGGTTGTCTCACCCTACCAGCACAGGGGCTAGCTTCACAACCATCAGTAAATACTGGTTGGTATAGCCAAGACTAAGGTAAAAGTAAAATGCTGCCTGGAGGGGAAAAAAGGGAGCGCGAGTGGGTTGTGATTTTTTTTTCTTTCTTTCTTCCAAAATATGAAAATATTTTGGACTCTGATATCTGTCCAGTTGGAGACCATAAGAGACATCGAGGGTTCAGATGGTTTGAATTGAATTGGCTGAAGTGCCATGACATTTGGGAGAAAGCCCCTGTTTGGGAATGCCAGAATGCAAACTTTAGTTATTACCTTTTTTTTTTTT